>JBBMKC010252063.1:0-10293 GCA_037834085.1 Bipalium vagum | reverse complement strand
TATAAAGAAATATGTAAATAAATAAATAAATATCTTATTTATTAATACTAATATTTATACATATCATTACTATACCTTTATTATGCTATTTCTCTTCCTTTTGTTTATTATTTATCATTATTTAATTATCGTTTTATTATTTATTATTTTATACAAATCCGTCAAAATCGATTTTTCTTTTTTACAATACATATATTATAACAAATAAAAAAATAATACAATGCTATGATTATAGAAGTTCAATACAACATTAAGAATCACAAATATATATAAAGGTTAATACAATCTCAAATGTTTCAATTATGGATTCATTGATCACTTGTAGGGATTAGGACTGGCGGACTTTGACTCGTAGCAATTGATTGTGATGGTTTCGGTAGATTGGATGGATTTGTTCGTACTCTCCACAGAATGATTAATTTTGAAATTAAATCAAGAATGGGAAAATTATAATTACCTTGTATTTTTAAGATAAAAATTTTTTATTTTGTGCAATAAATTTTTTATACTTTTGGAAAATAAGATATAAAGATTTATTTTTATCTTATCTGTTTTCTATAATTGTTAAATATTTAAGTTTCTTTTTTATATATTTTATTAATTGATTTATTTTTCACGGGACTTATCAATTATTAAACATATTGTTGGGTTTACCAAGACACCCCCCCGAAGAAAAATAAGTAATAAAAACCATAAATAAAATATTAATAATAATAATATTAATAATTTAACTTAATTAACACTTGAAAACCAATTAAAATTTTACAGATATTTTTAGTTTGGACATACTGTGGGGACTCCCAGGCAAACAACTCACAGGACCTTCAAATAATGAGCAACCTTAACTCTTTCGAACATTTTGGTGTGATTCATTTAACCATTGTGTATGGAACAAGACATTTATTTATTGTGCATGAGCAAAACATTTATTGTAAATAACTTTTTATTATATGTGAATTATTATTGATGAGTTCCGAAATTTATAAAAATATAAATAAATAAATATAAAAAATAATATATAGTATTAATTCTAAAATTAAAAAATTTAATAAAAATAATTATTAATTCTAAATTTAAAAAGGCTAATAAAAAAAGTTGCTAAAAATAATAATAATAAGTAAAAATAGAATAAATAATAAAAATATATTTAAAAAATTAAATTAGTAATTAAAGTTTACTAAAAATAATTAAAAAGAAAAAATTTTTATATAAATTGAGGTTTTCATAATTAAAATGGACAACCACGAGAAAACGAGACTAGAAACTAGAAACTCAATACAGAGGACTCAACGTAAACTAGGAACTGAAATTTGATCTGATCAAGCCAGAAATTAAGAGGATATTGAATTTCACAGCACTTGACAGATAAACCAGAAATTTAACACAATTTAAACGACTAGAGATATACTCGAAAAAGAAGAACGAACAGCCCCAAATACAGTACGAACAGTTGAATAAAGACATAACAACGGAGTAACCGGTCAAGTCTCTAAAAGGATAATCAAAGAAACAAAAGGATATTATTCGAGCAAAAAGAGACGTTCAAGACGAGATTATTCGCTGCACATCAAAGCTACAAGACGATATCAGAGATTGACATTCTGTTACAGACCAACAGACGAGATCATCATCTATCACTAAACAGTTATTTCGATTCAGAGGTAATACAATTTTAACAAGTGATTTATTTTTTATACTATTATTACTTTTAATTCACAATATCAATTTGATTTTAAATTGAATATTGTAATTAATATTAATTCGTCTTTAAACTCATACAAGGAATTAAACAATTGGATAGTTCCCCAATTGTTATTCCATCATCAAAATCATTTTTACTTGTTTCTCAATTATAAACTTTTTGCTTCCTCGACGTCAAGTAGGGCGGAGGAGCGTTTTTTAAATTTGAGGACTCTTTAAGCTAGGATAGCAAAGAGTATAACTATAATCTCATATTTCTGGGACTCATCTTTAATAATACTTTTACAGTGTTCAACAAAGAATTTTATAAAGTTTCTGAATCGATATCAAATAAAATTTTTAAATTAAAATTATTTTGATTTGACTTTGTGAATTTGACTTTTCTTTTATATTTGAGTATAATCATATTTTTATTATTAATTATTGTTTACATCTATATAACAGTCACCCAGTCGATTTAAAATTAAATATATTCATAAACTCAATCTTTTACATAATCTGAACGTTACACTCTGTAAAATCCTTCTGATATTAACACGAGCCTCGTTAAGTTTTTGATAGGTTATATAAGATATAAAATAGTAAAAACCCAAAAACTTAACAATATTTATTTGAAAACAGCAATACTCATTAATATGTGATCAATGGACTTAGAAACAATATAATCTTGCACAAGTATATGGAAAAAAAAGGAAAAGGCCTGAAAATACCTAAATAAATAATCAGCGATGTTATCAAAAGGTTGATAACCTATTCAGTTAACCTATTCATGATACAAGTTATTCTCTTCCATGATTCAATTGAGTTTCGTCATCCATTGTCTTTTTCATCACGTATCTGATTTAAGAAGGGATAAAACTTTTATACAAAGCCTAGTTTATGTTAATATCTATAACAGATATTGGAAAACAATCCTCTTTTCGTTATGTAAAATATATTTCCAACACCATGTATATTGTTGGTGCAAAATTAATTAGGGATATCTTAAGTAAATACTTTAAAAATTCAATAACACAGTTGATAAAAACTTTTAATCAAAATATAATCATTTGGTATACGAACAATTCTATCAACGAAAGGTAAGGATATTTATTCAACTGTGTAAATTCCAGATTTCTAAAAGAAACGAATAACTGGAAAACGTTTCTTACGCCAACTTTAATTTTAAACATTTTGCCACATGAAAATATCTACTGTTACTTGCTTGTTGGTTATCAGTTTGGTGAATATTGAGCATTATAGGTGTTTCATAATCAAGGTTATACAATATTTTTCGAGTGATATATGGTATGCGTAGAAAAGCGTTTTTGAGAAGCATGATGGGAGTTTTTCGATTAACTACTGATGGTGGTTAATGATATCATGTAATCTGAAAAGATTTCAACATAAACAAAAAACTAATAAGTTAGACTTCCGTTATATTGCACGAATTGAAAAGTAATTTAATTAAATGAAACTAAATTACATTAATAATAGTAACTATGAGCAAAAAAGGCAAAAATAAAAATAATAAACGTAAAGAAATAATAGTTAAATACTCTTTTTAAATACATTTACAATTTATTATATAAAAACTCAGTTTTAATAAAACTATTACTAATATGTAGTAATAGGAAAAATTACCTCGACATTTATGTTGGCATTTGGTCTTTTGAGCAGTATTTTGAGAATATCATTGACACCCAACTCAGCAGCCAACCCTATCGGTGTCAACTTTTTATTATTGTAAATGTTTATATCAGCACCCTTCTCGATGAGCAATGAACAAATATTCAAATGATTTTTCATTATGCCAATATGCAAAGCTGTGTCACCATTCTTATTCTTTGCATTAATGTTTGCTTTCTTTTCCAAAAGTAATTTTGCAATTTCTTCATGCCCTTCGCTGAGTGCAATCATTAAAGGATAAATACCAATCTTAGAACTATTCACCTAAAGTACAACATAAAACATTCCACATTTTCACAGTAAATGTACATCAACTGAATCAACTAATTCAACAACTTTCGCAACATCACCGAAACAGAGAGCTGTGTAAAAATCTATTTCTTTTTTATTCACGAATTCGTTATGGAAATCATTTTTTGAAGACGCTTCCATCGAACTCTGGTCAAATAATTCTTTTAAGTCAATATTTAGAAAATTCATGAAATCTGAAAGACAATTGTAATTGTGAGGTTTTTCTGGTACATATACATACCTAAATCTAAATCTAAATCTGAATCTGATCCTGAGTCTGATTCAACCTTTTCGACACATTCTGGATTTAAAGTCCACTTCATATCATTTATTTTTACTCTCAGATCACCATCCAAATATATTCCTGTAACTTTACCTGATTTTCCTAATATCACTTCCATTAGATCTATCCATTCTCCATGACCCATCTGTAATTGCTTTATTCTGTATTTATTGTTAATAACTCGAACTTTATTTCCAATAGAAAAATGTGAACTTGTGTTCCTATGTGTTCCTTGAATAGATAATCAATAAAAAATGAAGATAAAACTCAATAATATTATATATCTTCATGTATTCTAAACAAATTCAAAAATTATTATAAATATTTTTTAATTTTTTTTTATGGTAAATTTTGTTGTCATGTCAAAAGAAAGGTAAACATTTTCATTTGAATTTAATTTCAGAATCACAATTTTACTTATTAAAATATATCGATCCGAATTAAAAAAAAGATCTGAGATATAATGGTGATCCACATCATTCTGTTTAATTTATTATTAACTTAAATAATATTTTTATAATTATATTAAAGCTATTTAAATGAATGTAATCACAATTTCACTGATAAAAAGTGAATTAGGAACTTATGTACTATCTGTAACAAACTTTTAAAAAGTAATATAAAAAAAAGTAATATATAATATTCGAGAAAGAAGATCTATTGTAAGGAAAAGTACTGGTTTTTCATCAATAGGAATTACAGTCGCCTTATCCGTATAGGGTAATAACAGAAAAGTAACACGGTTAGTTATTCATAAGGGTAAAACAAATGATGGAGTTTCTCGTCTTATTTTCCATTTTACACACTAATCAAAACTGAGCATTGGCAAATCAAATTCTTATAAAATCCTTGACTGGTGCAATTTTTTCATTAATTGACGTCTCAATAGGAAATGTATTGTTTTGGATTCATGTTGCTCAAACCATAAAGGATCATTGTCGTAAAAGAAACATTGAATTAAATATGATACTACATGGGATGACTCCATATTTAAAACCTAGGAATATTATTCAAGGATAAATTATCGAGCATCATGAAAACCTGGAAGAATTGTGGCCATTTAGAAATTACATTGTTTGGAAATTCAAAACAGCCAATTAATGAAATAGTACGAAGTTGGGTATTAGATTCATTAAAGCAAATTTTAACTGGAAATGTGAAAAATTCTGGATTCCATGAAAAGGAAATTGATTAAACAATGATTTTATGAAGAATAAAATTTTTCTTTGTTATTAGCATCACTAAACCAAATAGTATCAGTAAGAGAAAAAATTTTCATATTATTCGGCGTTTAATGTTAAATTCATAAAAATTAACTCAAAACGTGGAAAATGATGTGGATAAAATTCAAGAAGGCTAAGAATTCATATGCACTAAGCACTTCGTTCAAGGATTTTTGTTATTTTTGTGGAGAGAAGAATTTGGTCAGAGATCTCAAATATTTTAGAATTCTTGAAATAAAATTTCAAAATATTCTGAATTTAATAAATTTTTTTAATTAAATTTTTGGTTCAGTTTTGTACCACATTTTTAGTATTAGTTAAATTTTATGAATTTAATATTATTTTTATATTACGTTAATATTGTGAATTATCAAACGGATACGTATTGATATCTAAGTAAATAATATAAAATAATAAGTTCAAATCAATATATATCAGAGTTCAAAATAAACACTTTCGTTGTTTCTTAATTAATTTAAGCAAAAATTAATAATCAATTTATTTATACCGATAAAATATGTTAAAATTAATAATTAAAATAATAACATAATTAAAATTCTTTTATTAGATTGGTTCAAAGGTCTCAAAACATAAGGTCCTAAAAATCAAAATTTTGACTTCAAAATTATTCGAATTTTATGAATGCATACTTATAAGAAACGTTAGTGAAGAGTGGAATGAGTGAACATTCTAAAATTTGAGAACAAGGGTTGGTTCTAAAAATGAAAATGACCACTGATGTCAATATGCCAATCATTCGCCTCTATAACCGAATTCTCAGACAAATTTTAAACAAAACCGAAATGTATTTATTTTCCGTTATTTAAATTTAATTACCATAAAATATTATCAACAAATATCTATGACGACATTAATTATTTTCAAGATCCGTATAAAATATAAATAATAATAATTTTAATAATTAAACAATTAAATATTCCATCAGATAAAACCCATTAACTTACGGTTATATTTGATTAATAGGTTCGAATTAACTCTATACATGTTTCCAGAAGGAGCAATTATGATGGAATCTTCACTATCTCTTTGAATTATTTTACATGGGCCAGTGAAACACTGAAACGTAAATATGAGATCCATTGTTAAATAAGAACTATTATAAGAATATAAATAAAATAAAATAAGGTATTTAAATCTTCATTTCAGAGTACTTTCTTACAGTTATTTAGCTTTGAGAGTTTTAATCAAGAAATGAAAATATTTTTTATATGATATCAAAGAATTTCACTTCTTCCATGGCAGAATTCCAACCTCCATGAAGTGCTTGCATTTGCGAAATCACATCAATATCTTTTATAGCAATATAGACTTCTTCACCAAATTGCAGATTTGAAAATTCTACCTATACCATTGAGATATATTAATGATTAAAATGCACAAAATAATATAATTTATAAATATTTCAAGGAACTTGCATAAATATTATTATGTCTATCATTATAAAATTCAAAAGTATTTGAAAAAAATTTGAAAATATTTTTTTAATTTATAAAGTTAAATTAATTGTGTTCATAATTGAATTTTTATGGAAACAATCATTAATAAGTATTATCTATAAAAAATACCCCCATCAAAGCATTTAATAAGGATGATAGTTAAAACCTGCGATGTTAAAAAATGAAATCAATATTTTATTTAAACAAACAGTCACATCCTTAAAAAAATCATAACTTGTGATTAAATGGATTTTTAAATTAATACGACTATAGTTTCCGTACTAAACTCACAATTCGATATTTAGATATATAAAAAACAAATTCTTGAGATTTTGAAATTTAAAAACTGATTTAATTTTTCAAAATAAAATTCTTAAAAAATTAATTATATTTTTAAAAAAATTAACATAAATATTAAACAAAACATTACTCATATATTGATTCCTTCTGCGTCTATTCTAATCTTAGATTTCAAGCAATTGATATAACTTCGATAATATTGTTAAGATCCTAAGTTTATAGAAGATGAAGCTTAAAATAATGTTTATTAGGTCTTAACGGCAAAGGTTGCTTTTGTTATAATAATGTTTAAATGGAATAGAAATAACTAAATCAAATTCAAATTTTCAAAATTATATTTTATATTAAAAAGGGATTTTACAAATATGAGTGATCGTCCTTGATGGATTTTAATATAATTTCTTATTTCAGGGTTAGATTTAGTTTGGGGATTAAAAGCACTCTCGCTTTTAGGCTCAGAGGTCCTCAAATAAGAAGAACAATTTCATTCACCGCCCTACTTAACGTGTGAGTTAAGAACAAAAACAAAACAGAAAAAGAGGTGGATATATATATATATATATATATATATATTGTTAAGTTTTGTTAGAGTGAGGTTGTGTACGATTTATCTTAATCTGACTCCTTAAGGTAGTGTACTGATCACAAACAAGGCAAACAATTTTTAAAACTTCTATTTCTATTACAGTTTTTTACAAATTATTACAAGTTTTTGAGATTTTTCTAAAATCAAAATGACAATATAATTTTAATTAAAGAAGATATTCAATCTACACAAGGAAATGAGCAGACGCCCTGAAGTAAAACAACGAATCTGATAATTAGTTTACTAGATCGTAATTGCTAGAATAAAACACAAAAAGAAGAATCCGGGAATTTAAATTAAACAACGACAGAAACGTGAAATTATATTCGCGTTCTGTAAAGTCAATTAATTAATTAAAGTGAATATAATAATTCACTTACACTTTAATTAGTATAGTTTTTCTATCCACAATGAGTTTTGATAAACTCTTTATAGTTATAATAAACTATTACCAGGTTTCAATTTTTCTTAGTTATAATAAACTTAGGATTTTTTATAATTTTGCTTTGAGTATTTATACTATATTTTATCATGTGTGCGAGTGTTTCTGTGATTGTCATTGGTACATTTGCGAATGACGTTGTTTCCCCTTTCGTTATTATGCGTGTTTGTCACTTATCATTTTTATCATATTTTATTATCAGCTTTATTAATTTTACTACATTCCCTCAACAACTACGAACACTAATCCTACCACTTATTATCCCAATCAACACCCGGAATCCCAAACGCCATTGGAACTCCAGACGTCAAATGCTACACGTCGAGACACGGCCCTAAATAAATGTCAAGTACAATCATTCAACGACATCAAATGTCATCTCAGCAACCATCTGGACAATCCCCACAAATTTCCTGCCAAATCTGGACCGATCCGCCTTGTCACAATGACAAACACCAATCATCAACAGTATAACATTAATTATAATTACGGCCTACTTTTATATGATTTTTTCTAAAAACTTCAATTTTAATTGTCATAAAAAATTCTGACAAATACATACATCAATCACTACAACCGAGGAATACGACTATACGCCAAATGTCAGGACTTTTATTATATATTGAAATGTTATCACATTTTCATTATTTCATTCCTACGTCTTTTTCATCCAATTATTATTTTTGTTTTATTATTAATTTATTTTATCTTATTATTATTATTTAATTTATTATTATTTCAGACCCCATTCAACGCTCCGACCCCTCCGCTAACCTGATCCAGCTGCACGGCCCTGTGGATATGTTTTTAGGTTAGATATTCTTTTTTTTATATTTACTTTATTATTGTAATGATGGATATATTGTCGGTTGCTGTATCATTTATCAGTTTTGATATTTCTTTTAAAACTTTATACGGGTCTATCGATCAAATTTACTTTTTATTGATTTATTTATGCTTAAAAATTTGAAGTTCCAAAAATATTGAAGAGAAATTATTATTGTTATCGCTTAGTTTTTATTACCACTGTTCATCATTGTCCATCACTATTATTAATCTATATTATTTTATTTATTTTAAAATAATTAATATTAAATAAAATTTACTAAAACAAATTTGTAATACAATTAAAATAAAGAAAAGTCGTAAAATGTTCACTAATAAAATAAGAGTCATAACAATGTTCGTTGATACTGCAAGCCTTCCCAACAGCTCCTCATCCCTTCCTCTTCTTGGTTGATGATTCCCACAGTATTATTATTATTTTTGTCCTTTTTCGGCTTAATTTCATAATAATTATTATTTTTCTTATTATTTTAAATACCCTTTTACAATTTCATTGGGACGGGTGGGTGTTTTGGGTAAACCCAACATGTCTTTGAATAATCGATAAAGAAATATTCAAATAAAATTTAATTTTTAATTTATTTGCATTTACTATACTAATCATATCATTTAACTTGCCTATCACTCTTTTCACACTCAACTTCTCTCCTTTATTTATTAGAAACTTTGGTCCACGTTTCTTAGAGATATCCTTCTTTACATATTTCCATAAACTAATTGATAATTTTCTTGTTATTTTAGTAATTTTCCTTATTTGAGTAACTTAATCCTCCTTTCTTTAAACCCAAGGCTTGAGTTTTTGCCGCTAAATTTTTCATTTAATTGCTAACATTTAAAAACATATATCATGCACAATTAACAAATAATTACATAATGTTTGAAAATATATTAGGAAATGCCTAATAATAAATTGTTTGAAAAATTATGCTTTAATTTAAAATGTAGACTTAAACACAATCCTTATTTATCTTATTTAAACAATTAATATTTCTAATATAATGAAAGATGATGAAGATGATTATATGATTTGATCGAGGGATTTGTCGTTGTAGGACTTCACTGATAGTCGTCGTTGTCGTTGCAGGGTTTTACTGATCGTAGTCTTTGTTATAACTTTTGTCGTAGTCTTTGTCGTAGATTATCACTGTTCGTAGACTATCGTAATTTTACAACAAGTTGTAGATGAACTGGATATTTCGAATAATTGTTATAGGAAATAATTGCGTATTGGCTTTGTTTGTTTGTTGCTTTTATACTGGATTCAGTTTGATTTATTGATGCCGTATGTCTGAGATAACTTTGATACATGATTTATGACGATCTGGGCTACTTTTTGGCTGATAAATATTGTCGGTGTGATAACTTTTGATTAATGAAGGCTGTTTCTTCGATAATTAAACTCCTTTTGCTTATTACTGTTTATTCTTTTTTGCGCCCATTTGCTTAATTATCATGACATATATTATTTTATTTATAATAAAAGTTATTTTTAATTA
>JBBMKC010252053.1:0-10295 GCA_037834085.1 Bipalium vagum | reverse complement strand
TAATAATAATAATAATAATAATAATAATAATAATAATAATAATAATAATAATAATAATAATAATAATAATAAATCTGTTTTACATATGAGAAACACCAGGTAAATGAATCAGGTAACAATAAAAAATGACCAGATTCTTCTACTAAAACTATCAAAACGGACTGGATTGAATTCTGATTGGTGGACGAAAAATATAAGGAATAGGTTATCTGGAAGTGTGTTCTTTTTCTAGACATTTTGTGCGAAGTGATTTATTTTTATTTCTGCCGGAAATAAAGAAGCATGAGTATGAGATTTTTCTCCATCCGTATTATTCATCGAACATATCCCCTCTGAATATTATTTCTTTCGAGTATTGGATAATCCAATCTAATGAAAAATCTTCAAAAACTTTAACAGTGTAAAAGATATCTTAGAGGAATACATCGTCTCTTGTAAACAAAATTTTTATTAATTTAGATTTATAGGTTAGAATATATTAAATGTAATGGAAACTGCATTAAAGAGTAAATGTGATCACTTTAAAATCATTTAATTGTCATTTTCATTCGGTAAAAAGCTAATTATTTTCCGAACAAGTTAATAAAAGGTTGCACATATTTTAACAATGATTTCGGATTTATTAGATATTCAAAATTTATAATCTATATTTTGTTTTGATTTAAAAACTTAAGCAAAACTTTATGTATTAATAATACAGTTTCTTTCTTTAAGTATCTTTCTTTAAGTATCTTTCTTTAAGATTCTGAATCTAAATTTTTAAAATATGTTCAGGGCATCCGAATCTTGATTGGTACAAAATAACAACAATCTGTAAAGCAATAACTTGTTTTTATATTACATGAGAATAACAACCACTGAAAGGATCACAAAAATAACAATTTTCAAATTGTCCCAATTGTCTTAATAAATAGAATATTAATCAACTAAAAATCCATTAATTAAAGCAAAATAAAATATAGTTAATAATACGCACACTTCAACGATGTTAAAAAAATTCAAAAATAGAAACATAAATGTGTGCAATAAAGAATGTCGTAGAGCAGCTAGTATAGCCAGAAATGAAAATTTGTAAGTATTAGTCGAACAAAATCCACATTAAATAGTTCAAAAGAATGTTGATAATTTTTGAGTAAGTGTTGTAACAATTTCAAATCATTTGAAAGCCATTGGAAAGATTAAAAAACTTGATAATTGGATTCCTCGAAAATGGACTTAAACACCAGCGAACATAACGAATAATTTTTCAAGAGTAGAAGAAAAAATTATAAATACTGTTAACAGAAAAGGGGTAACATTGCAACATAATAATACAAGCCCTCATGCAGCAAAATTAACCCAAGAAATAATAAGGCAGCTGGACTGGGAAGTCTTACTACATCCTCCATATTTTCCAGACATAGGGCCATTGAATTTTCATTATTCCGGTCCATGGAACATTCTCTGAAGAAAAAAAATTTCAAAAATGCCGATGATGTTCGAACTCACCTAGAATTATATTTTTCTTCAAAGGATACAGAATTTTATGGTTGGGGAATTGAAACTCTATCAACAAGATGACAAAAGGTCCTAGAAAACGATGGAAATTATATAATCGATTAAAATAGAAATAAATGTATTTAAACTCTTTTTTTGTTTTGCCACTTAAATAATTGTTTATTTATGGGTACTCCTAATATTAAATTTTTAAAATTTCTTTGTATCATCTCAAATCTTTACACTATTAGAGAGAGATCTGCAAACATTCTTAAGGACTTATTTAGACTAACTCTAGTGAATAAGATCTTAATCTTATAAAAAGAATAATTTTTGCAGTTTCTTTATTGACATCTGTTAGTATTGTGTTAACAATTTCGATTTACAATAAAAGTTTGTACACTACAGTCTCTTTTTATTCATTCATTTATTACTGAAGTTATTATTAGTGAAGAGTTAGTTGAACTATCTAACCAACTTTCATTTACTAAGAATATATTGAAATAGCTGTTTTCTTTCATCTCTCTTGAATTTATGGTGACATATTCTTGTTTGTTGGATTTTCTTTTATACCTTTTTAAGAAATTATACACCCCAATTATTTAACAGATTTTTGCCTACTTACTTTTAAATTAATCTTATATATTTAATTTTAATTTCTTAACACTCTTTCCACATCCGTATATATTTGACCAAGACTATTTTCTAAGGAAAAGATACATGAATGAATATCATCTTTTCTGATATGTGGATTTTTATCGTTTTCCCAGTAAGACAAAAATGGTCTATAATTCTTACCTTCACTTTTAAATTTTATTATATTTTAATGTGTTTTGTTATCTTTAAACTATATATATCTTCTCTTTTTCATAAAGCTAGGATAACACAAACATGGCTTTATGGAAATCTGTCCTACCATTAGTTACCTGATTTATGTCCACACTTGAGCACTGACTGAAATCCTATGGGGCGCAGTTGAGTAACATTAATAAAAACTTCATTACACAATCAAGTCCTGACATGATGCCATCACTTAGGTAATCACTAAATTGAACAAAGAGGAAGTTAAATTATCATGCAGCGCATTTCGAGCCAGGGTTGAGGTGCTTCTGTTGATGGTGAACACATCGAATGATTATAAAATTTACATCATCATTCAGTTATGTGTTGCTTTCTAACACGTGCCAATAAAGTAGATGCGCAAAAAAGAATGATGGAACACTATTTTTTATAATAAATTTATTCAAATATTTTAGAGACATAAAGTAACATATTTCAAGAGAATATTGTCATTTTTTATATAAGACATAATGACCTCCATCTTCGATTTCGCAAATCCATCTTTTGATATCAGAAATCATTGCTTGGACGGATTTATTTTTGGACAATTTTCTTTATGGAATTTGTAATTTTTCTTAACAGCTGTTTCTTTGATTTGGCTTCCCAACCATTTCTGTAAACTATTGAACATAATATAGCCCAAAAATCTTCAATTGAATATTTGGTGGATTCGAAACTTGGTACATATTGAATATTATTATCTTCTAACCATATTAGTGTTTTATGTGAATAATGCCAATTTGCTAAGTCAGGCCAGAAGATAATGTTATCATCTTTATGGTTTTTTGAGATGAATTTTTTTAATTTTGTAAGACATTTCTTAATATTCACCTGATTTTATTGCTGCACTATTGGATTCCTGAATGTACAGCTGGGACACATCTTTTTCAGCCTATACCAATAATTTGGGCTTAAATTTAGCTTTAGGAGTGAGTCTAATATGATCTGTATAATTTTCAATGTGATCAGCATAAAATCCTTGATTTTGTGATGCATTACTCTAAGAAAAAGTAAAATATTTTTCATCATCTAGAATTATTTGACATCCGAAGTGAAAAATTTCTACATTTCTTCGGTATTGTTTCCAATTGTTTCTCAATATAGTTTTGGAACAGAGACTTAACATTTGAGCAAATTTTGACGCAGTTTCTTTAGAAATGTGATATTTACGGCTAAGAACACGGTTGGATTGACCGATTTTGTTCTGCACATTTTTTTGCAACTTGACCAGCTGCATGTCATTTAAAATCGGTGGCCACCTGGTTTTTAAACTCCAGTTGCTGCTTCACCATTTTCATATCTCTGAAAAATTGAATACAATATGCGCGACTTTTTCTTTCAAAAAGTGTTCTAAAACTTCTCTTCTAAGTAATTCATTTTGCTGAGCGCTCTTCATTATTAAATTTGAAATTTTCACTTAGTTTAAACAAACTATATTTAATAAGGAATAACTTAAATTAATATTCAGAATTTTAAATTGGTTGGTAGATATATAAAATACATCAACATTTTGTGCATCTACTTTATTGGCACACGTTATTGTAATGAAGTTATAAGTTTTGTCTATATCCATTTTTTTATTAAAATTTAAAATTAAAAAAAATCTCGACCACCCTATAGTAGACCTTTCTGAAAAATTAATAACTTCTTTTAGTAAATTTATCTTGTGAAGAATCCGAATTTAATGACCTAAATTGCTTGCGTTATTGCATGATAATGCACCCAATTACAACTCTCTCGTCGTTCGTAAATTGGAAGCAAGAAAAATTTCAGATAATAATCTCAATATTAGAATTATTTTATTTTCTAAAGTTATATTTAAAATAAAGTGTGTGATTTCTGAGGGATAAATATATAACATAATATGAATAATAATTTTTAAAATTTTAAAATGATTTTATAACTTTTTAATTTATTTAACATATTATTTTAAAGTTTAGAACGTGTCTAAACCCACTGAATTAAAATTTTATTATGATTTTAAAATAATATTCCTATGATTAGTGTAAGCGATCTTTTATTAGAAATATAAGGGATAATTGACGAAATTGAAGTGATATAAATATAACAATATATGGAGTAGAATCTATTCCAGAAAAGTCATTTAACTCTACTCATACCTGTAAGGTCCCATTTAACATTTTCTACTTACACTGGTTAGTAATGAATTTTTATAATGTCAGAATTTTTCTGTTTATTTTTACACAGAATTTTAATAGCATATCTAAAATTTTTTTGATACATACCGTATCGTGAATTACCTCTGAAGTCCCAACATGATAAATTAACTTATATTAAATTAAACGTTAATAAAACTAATTTTTAAAGTAATTAGTTTGTTTAACTTCAGAATTTGCAATAATAATTCATAAATACTTTCAAAATAAAAAGAAATGCAGAAGTTTTCGATGAATCCAGCGGCTAAGAATGTAGAGATATCAATAATGAACAATCGACTAACGATTCCGATGATGATATCGAACTTATTTATTTCAGCGTAGATGAGGAAGAAAACACGGATGACGACAGCAACAGCAACAACAACAACCAAAGTGATAGCATAGGTATTAGTTTTATCTCAAAAAAGACATAATTTGGTCAAAAGAACCATTAATTAACTTATCAGCTGGCAAAGTTAGGTTCAAATGATTTTGAATCTATAAGAAGTGTATAAGCATTGCATTATAATATTTATATATTAATATATTTAAACTAGACCTTGTTGTTCAGATTGTGCAAATTAATAACAAAAATCAGTCAGATAAAAATAAAAAAATAGTTAATTTTTGAAAAGTATCGCATAAGGCACAATTTCATGCAATAATAAATATTTTACCCGATTTTCGTCATCTGTCAATGAAAATTTATTACATTAATATTTTGAACTATTGAATATTATTTTATACTATAAACTATTTTTAAATAAGTTAAAAATTAAATTCATTAAAATAAATAAATTAATATATAATAATAATAATATAAAATTTTCATAGAAACTATTTTTCATTCATTTAAAAATATTTTTATAATGAAAATATTTATTTTCGGAAATTCCGACAATAAAAGTAACTTAAAATCGATTTTGGCAATCAGAATATAATCTCATCTCAAATAAATAAGCAATAAATAAATAAATATGAAAATGATAACATTGATTGCGTCTATTTGAATCTATAAAATTGATGTTGATCTAGTTCATAGAAATAAAAATAAAAAACCACTTGAATTTTAGATAATATTTTTCATTAAAGTGTTTACGACATTTGACCCGAGTTCGGTAATTAATTAATCATTGGAGATCTGCCACTTGATGATAAATTCAATGTAGCTATTAGGAAAATACCAAATTCAATGATCTCATGAGAATTTCCCGGTTAGATTAATGTTAATTTCCCGAATTTTTCCGTCTAACACAATCCGCAGACCAATGAAGTTCAGGTTAAATAAATAAATATTATTAGAATTTAAAGTATCCATCTATTATTATTAGTTGTACATTATATTATCATACACCATACATGCACATATAACCTTATAAAATATAGTAATTAATAAAAGTTTAATTGGGAAATTTATTTTATAGGAAATTTCTTCTTTTTTTTTAGGAAAAATTCATTTTATAATAAAAAGTCGGTAATTACGAAAGTAGTCTCTACATGTTTTGTTAATTACGACTTGGTCTAAGTGTTAATTAGATTAAACATGAAAAGTTCTCTATAAATAAATAATTTTATTAAATATTTATAATGTAAATTCGATTAATAAAATTTCCCCAAAAATATATGTTATCCGTTTTATAATAATAATTCCGACCTTGGAGATGGTTTCCGTTTTTATAGGCTCCAATCTATGAAGTGATTAAGACTATAAATATGTATCATAATATATATAATTCGTTGCAGTTTTTATCCGATGTCCAATATTAACCAAAATATAAAATATTAATCTGGAAAAATATTTTTCGATAATGATATTTATATTATTTTTTTAAAATATTTTTTCTGAATAATTTGCATCATATTGGAAAATCATCATTGTACGTATTAAATATAAATTTATTCCCAAAAGTATTTTATTCTACATTATTTTCATTTACAATTTTGAAAAATTTCCAAAATGTATGAAAGATATTTTAACAGACAAATTAGCTGTTTTAAACAAAATATATAATATTGTCTAAAATTAAAAAAAACTAAAACTCATAGGTAAATAACTTCCCACAGTCTTCGTCTGAGTTGGGAATTTATTTTTAAGTCTATGAGACACTAATATAATAAAGGGAAGATAAAAATTAATACTGATCACAATCTTTATCTTGTTTGACCTCAATATTTAGATAAGACTCGTTTAAGAAAGAGACCAGCTTACTTTAAAGCAATAATCAAAAGAAAGAAATATCAGAAATCTCAGATATGACACACGCGAGAACGGAAAATTACAGATAACTAATTATACGGGGTGTTTCATAAATATGTATACGTGTTTAAAACAAAAATAATCAACAATACTATGCAACAATACATGTTTATGAAACACCCTGTAAATGATATAAATAATGAATACAATAAAATTGTTTTCCAGGCCGCATATAATGAATAAAATGGTAATTAATATGTTTTATTAAATACAAAAATATTTATTTTCCTTAGTTTTTATATTTTTTTGTTGTTAAACTAATTTATTATTATTAGTCTTATCATTAATATAATATATAGTAAATTATATTATGTCTGCAACTATAACTGTGTCATTTTATTCCGCAACCAATAGAGTGTCCACTTTTTAACGGATTAAAACGATTTATATTTCATTTGAAAGCTGAATAATTAAGGATTTAAAATCTGTATGATATATATTTGTTTATTGATTAGTTTTATTAATTAACAGATTTCAAAATGGACAATATTATATTATAATATATATTATATAATATTTTAATTATAATGTAATGTAAAATTAATAAATAATATTTAAAACTATTATTACCATATTTACTGGTTTTATTTTACCGGATGGAAAAGAAAAAGGGATGAAAATAATGAAACTAATTTAACTTTACAAAATCATAATTAAACCTTTGCAATAAAATTTTGATGTTCCATTGTTTTCTTTCAAAAGTTAAATTTCGTAATCGTCTCAGAGAATCTTAATTTAACGATTTTGTGGTTTGATACAGAGAAATTTTCATCAACTCAACCCATTAAAACGTTTTAATAATTTGGTACCTACATGAGTGTGATCAAATATTTTTTTATAAAAATAAACACTTGATAATAAAATAAGTCTGCTTCTATAAATAAATGGGGACTTTTTCATTACTCTAAAAACGTAAGTCTCACATAAAATTAAAATTGAAGTTAATCAAATTTCGGATAAAATTATAAATTATTGACATCTTTCCCTTTTCAGAGCTGAGTTTAAATTAAATTCCAAAATAAATGAGAGGAAAATAATTTATTAATTTATATACATTTTCTTGAAATTGAATATTTATAAAATAAAAGTATGAGGAACTTTTAATAAAACTAATTAAACGAGGATCATGTTGCTTCTCTGAGTAGTTGATCGTGGATAGTCCGCTTTATTATTTGTTTTAATGCAGGATATCGGCGAATAGGATAATAAATTTTTGATGCCCCATACTCGATTTCTAAATTATTTATAGAATCAATTATCAATGAACATTTCCTCTTATATTCCTTTATAGATTCATCCATTTTACGATTTTCTGCTACAATTTCCTCCGATTTCAACGCTAATTAAAAATATTGTTAATTACAACTTTTTCTAAAATTAAATAAATATATCTTTATATTTTTTCGAAAGAATAAAATATTTATACTCATTCGCATGACGAAAAATTTTTTATTAAAATAAAGGGTGCAATTAGGTATCATGAAATATTTTGATAATATTAGGTTGTTTAGTTAGAAATACTCTAATTTATAAAGATTTAAAGTCTAAAAGACAATTCTCACAAAATCTCAATGACTTTTCAACATTGTTTACGAAGAGAGCGAATGTAATCCTAGGAAAATTCGTTGTTTTAGGATAGGAAATATTTGGACACTCAAAGACACTCTTCAACATTTTGAAAGTTTTTCTAGCCAACGAATGCTGCATTGACCTATATAAGTGGTAGTCCGATGGGACTAAATCAAGACTATATAGTGAATAAGGTAGAACTTTCCAACCAATTTTTAAAATATTTTCCAGAAAAACTTTTGTGATCGATAGTTATCATTCATAAAATTTATTTTTGTCGTATCTAACTGTTTTGTGTACAGAGAACCTGTGATGGTCTGATGAGGAATCAGCACTTCAACGTAAACTAAACCACCACACAGAACGAATTGAATTTCTTCGAGCATTTTTGGAATTAGCCTTTTACCAGGACTGATATAGATGAAATGAAAGATAATATTACTAAAAAATTATAAATCAGACCACTATACATAATAAAATTTAAAATGCGCGATTTTTGTGGTTTAAGCAATAATAAATATTTTTCATTAAAACTCGCATTTTCAACTTAACAACCTAATAGTTTTCTACCTGGTCATTACATGTTTATGATTACAGTTATCTTTTTTTTTCATAATATCGTTCAGATAACCAAACTACGTTCATTGACGGTAATCATTGGTACATCTTAACCAAGGATTATTCTGTTGGTACACAGGGTATATGTCATAACTAAGACAAGGATATAAACCATCATCTAGAAAATTTATATATTTTAAATAACAGATAATACTTTCAAAAATTAATAAAACT
The DNA here is from genome assembly GCA_037834085.1 of Bipalium vagum. Classification (NCBI taxonomy): domain Eukaryota; kingdom Metazoa; phylum Platyhelminthes; order Tricladida; family Geoplanidae; genus Bipalium; species Bipalium vagum. The sequence goes on along the minus strand of JBBMKC010252053.1, from coordinate 1,202 downwards.
TTAAAACATTATTATATTTTTTTAATTTTACAAATGTTGAAAGAAGATATGACTTTACCAGCTATTATTCTTCATTACTTCCAAGATAGAAATTTTGCAATACAGAAAGAAATGAAGCCATTTAATAGCGAATATTTGAAAATGGTTTACAAAAATTGTGCAGATTATTTTTTTATTCCATTTTATATGTACATTAAAACAAAAATAACATATATAATAAAATGTTTATTAATATTAAATATTAATTTAAATCTCGAACTAACAAAGATTGAAATCTTAAAAAGTTTGATAATTTTAGTATAAAAATTGAACAAAGTTAAAAATGTTACTTAGTTTTTATTTTTTTAATTTTCAATTTTAATTAAATTAAACATTAAAAAATCACGCAAGGGTAAGAATAAATATTCTGTTATTGATTTTCAAGAGCTAAGAAATAATAGACAAATTAGCCGTGATTGGTTTATGAAAAAAGTTTCCTTGCATGATCATTCAAGCATAAAGTTTTGCCAAATTTCCGGTAATTAATGCAATTTGCTAATTATCTTGTTTCAAGCAAAAATGGAATAAAGATGCTGAAATTAATTTGATAATAATTTTAAGAACTCTTTACCACAGTAAGCATAAATAATAGTGATTAAAATATAATATAAATAAATAAAATTATAATCTAAAAGCCACATATTTATCTCGAAAAAATTAAATTGTTCCATAAGTTATTATTACTTCAAAATAATGAAAAAAAATTTTTTATCATTTATCCGCCTGAATGGACTCAATAATTTTTTCTGCAACACAAAAGAGATCACCCGAACGTAACATAAGTGGCTCCTAGTATTTGTTATTTCATTAAAAATGAGATAAAATATAAATTTTTTAAATCGTTCAGCATCGAAATGATTACCTGAATTCTGTAATATCAGAATCTATGCCATTTATTTTTTTTCTTTTTAAGTACGCGAAATAAAGTTTTTAATGAGAAATTTTTAATCAAAACTGATAAAAATCGATATTACTTTGAATTCCTTTATTTGTTTTCATTTTCTGGTTTTTAATCTTTTAATAATTTATATAATTCACAATTATATATTTATATATATTAATATTTATAAAACAATATATACATTGGTTGAATATTATCAAAAATTAATAATATGGTTTGTCAAAATCAATAATTATTCTTAGGATTTAAAATCAAGGTTAAA
>JBBMKC010252042.1:0-10295 GCA_037834085.1 Bipalium vagum | reverse complement strand
ATAATTATCCAAAATATCATTTCAATATTTAAATTTTTTCGGTTCCATTCTAAGGACTTTTCAGCCCAACCATGTATTTATTATTATTAAAACGCTTTACTTAACTTTGTTTGCTTACTTAATCAATTCTTCTCTATGCCTTAAGTCTAATGTTACCTTTCATAATTTTTATATATTATTCATTTGTTTCTTTCAATTTTTATTTAATAGTAAATTTAAGATAAATTATACATTAAATTATTCAAAAAAACACGACTCCCAATAAATTAAAAGAAATAATTTATAACTCAAACGGAATATGAATATTAGTTATAAAATCTGATAAACTAAATAAATTAAACATAAATAATAAAACAAATAGATATAATCCAATCTATCCAAAGACTAAAATGTAATCTTAAATTGAATTTAAAAAATCACTTGGACTTTGGTCTTCAGCATTCGATTTTTGTAAAAAATTGCTTGAACTGGTGCTGAAATTCACATAATCAAATAATTTATTTTTAAATTATTATTTTCAAGAGGTATTATCGCTCTTTGTTTTTGTTGCTTACTAAAGTATTTGATATTAAATGAAATGGTAAAATAATAATCAACTTGTATAAAAAAATTCAAAAAGAATATTTTATATTATATTAATTTAATATTTTTAGCATGTCAAACATATTTATTTTTTTCCTCTGTAACATTTTTCACTTATCTGTTAAAATATTCAGATGCAAAATGTAGAAATACGAAATCCTCTTTTCGATGATTCGCAAGCACAAGCTGAAAATAAGACGTTAACAAAAGAAGGAGCAGAGTAGTCACAGTGACTTCAAAAAAATCACGTTTTTCAGTAGCCTTAATTATACCTCATTAAATTGGATGTCAAGCATTGATTTGAATTGAGCCTTTCACTTTCACTTGTTGTGGGTTTTGATATTAAAGATTGATGAAACTGGCCATATTTTTATTGTGAAAAAAATGACATATTTTAAGATTGGTTTTGATATTTTTCTATTGCATATTTAATTTTTCATTTTGTCATGTTAAAGGTTTGCAGAATAGTTTTTAAACAAGAATATTATTATTCAAACTAATACTATTGGTTGTTGTTATTAAAATAGGTGAAACAAGGTTTATTTTCTTTAATTAAGAATAAAATAAAAAAAGTAACATTTAAGAAAAAATATGGAAATAAGTGAATTATTTCATTTACTTTCGAATTGTTTTTAAGATAGAAACCAAAATGTTGAATTCATTCTTCAGGCTGTTTGATTATTGCCCTTAGAGATTTTTAGATTTATAAAAACCAGAAAATTGTGACAGTTATTAATAAATGAATTATTTCGAGTTTTCTTAAATTCTTAAAAATATTTCTCATTTCTAAAATAATTCTGTTAAAATTAATATAGTACTTGTTTACACCAAGACTTGTAACTGAAATTGGTTCTTAATCTAAGACTTGGCATTTGCTCCCAGATACGCAGACATCAAAAATTCTTATAATTATTGTTTAACTCTTTTACAAATTATACAAAATTGTTTATATAATATTATTAAGATTCGTTTTAAAAAATACATTACTTCTCTATATTAATACAAAGAAACACATTAACATTCAAAATATTTTGTTCTGAAGTTACAGTGATTTTAAATACTGCTGTGCAAATCAGTCTTATTTTCGGTAAATTCGTACAAATACTACTTTATATGACTGATACGGTGTTATTCCAAAGAATCTGCATTGTTTTGAATTACTTAATAATATTAATCTGTCTGTTGTTAGTTTTCCTATCGAAGCTGTATTTAATAATATTAAGACGATGAATATGGCTTGTCAAAAGGTAAAATGAGTTAAAATGTGATATAAATTTATCAAAATTAACATTATTATTAGTAGTAATATTACTTAAAGCCTGTGAAATCAGAAATTAATGAGAAATGAGAAAACCTATGAAAAAAATTTTATTTTATTCAAAAAAACATTCGAAGTCAAAAATATTAAGTTTTTGTAATTTGATGCTGTTTAAAGAAATCCTAAAAGGTTTTTGCTTAATAACTTGAAAATTCAGGGGGTGCCTAACGTTCATCTCTAACTTCATCACAGATCATTCAAATTTGAAAATCTAAAGAATACTTTGAAAAGAAATAATATTCGACAATACAATTGATGAAGATACAGTGAAAATAAATTTTCAAATTGATTTTGAGGAAATTAAAATTAGTAAAACTATCTTTTTGATTCATTTGCATTTAATGACAACAATTATTACTTATCATTCATGATTAATTATAATAAATTATATATTATTTTTCTAGGTTCTAATTCGAATTGTTTTCTGCATTATATTTTAAATTTATCAAACTAAGTCAGTTTAATGTAACATAATTCAATAAAATATTATTTATCACACAATATGATCAAAAATTTTATTACAAGTTAATGTGACTGATGATTTGTTTACATTTAAAAACACTGTAGTGATTACCTAAGTTGATATTTATAAAATATCTCCGTGGTCTAATTTGAACTGTTTGAATAAGTTATTATTGATAAACAGTCACATTTAATCAATAAAATAATCCAATGTCAGATATCGAAATTCTTAGCCAAGCTATTTTTTCTGGAATTAATGTAATAGGCATGATCATTTTATTAATAACAATTATCAACAGAAGAGAAATGTTTCTGCCATCTCAGACGCTTGTTATTACTTTGATGCTAAGTTTTACCGTTGAATCTCTTTTGACTTTTATATTTATCCTTCATTGGCAATTTGCAGTCTACTCCTGTGCAATTGCTTCTGGACTCTATGGATCATGTCTTTTAATTCACCAGTCAATTTTATTATTCACATCCATTGATCATATGTTGATCATTCTGTCAAGAAATTATCTTCAATTTAGATCGAGAAAAAAGCAAATTGTCTTGGTATGCTTGACTACTGGGTTGATTGTTCTTATAAGTTTAATTTTACATTGTCAATTTGCCAGTGACGGACTTTTTCAAATTTCCAATGACAAATTTTTGTGTCTCTCAGGATTAGTCGAACACTTTCCAATATTAATGACAATATTAAGTTTTGGTTTTTGTTTGATATATCTTGTAATAATTGTTATCTGGTCATATCTATTTATTCATTATTTGCGGTTTCGGAATCAAGAAAAATATACAACGAAACTGTCTCTAAAAACAAATACGACAAAATTATCATGTGAGAAATGCCTAATTTCTCTAACTCTCCTTATTTGGCCGTGGTTAATTATTGATATTTCTAAACTGCTACTAAATTTCAAGATGAATACACAAATCATAACTGTTATTATGTATGCAGATTTAATTAAAATTGGATTCTATCCTTTGACCTATCTTTTCTTTCAAAATTCTTTGAGAAATTCATTATTATATTTAATACCCGCTTATTAATCGAAGCTGCTGATTTTCTGGTTTTACAACTTAGCGATGCCGTTTAATTTTGATTTGATATGTGAAAGTAGCACGATTTTGATGTTCGCCTATAAAGATTTCAGCTCTAATTTTAGTTTATACACAGTTTTCTGATAATTTACCATTTTTGAAGCAGGTGGTCTTATAAATATGTATATTAAATTAGTTTTATTCTTAAGTCATTGTTATTAATCTTATTATTTTTGTAAGTTTTACTATTATTTTTTTAAATGTCAAAAATAATTTTTAACGTTTGGATTACATGATTTTACTCATCATTAGAGATTTTAATAAAAATCAAATCATCTTTTCAGTAATTCTTTCAGTGAGGAAAAAGTTAATTTTGTGATAATTCTTATTTTATTTACTTTTGCAATATTTTTGCTAAAATTTTAAAATAACTGCTCGGGTTTACAATGTTAATATAAGGTTGTTGCAAAAGAAATTGCCGTTTAATAATGCTCCATCATTGTTCTAATTTTGTTTATAAATATTGATTTTATCAATTTGAAGCTTTAATATGATTCGTTTAATATGGTAATGCTCTTAAATTTGGTTTAAATTACCTTTTAATTTATTTTTAGCCTCTAACAATTCACTTTAAAAGTAATTTGGAAAGCCCCAACATTTGAATGAACAACAAAATATCTCAAATTGCTCCTGACACTCTAAAACTAATTTCAATTGTTCACTAACTAGTGTGTCAAACGTTAAACCTGACTCCAACTCTTAGGTGGTGAAAAATTAATAATAATCAGTAAAGCAAAACTTGTATTTATAACACAAAATCACAATGATAACAATTACGAAAGAATCGTCAAACTCAAGGATCACAATAAGATCTGAAATATCTGCAATTGTCTTTATCAATCAAGCACAAAAGGTTTATAAAACGAAACAAAATAAACACTTAAATGATTCAATAGTCGAATAATAATAATTAATTAATAATAAAGTAAACTGTAAGGTAAACAAGAAGAAAATAAAACAAACGAGCTTACAGGTTAGCTTCGTTTAAGCTTCCCGAACTATTATCTGAGCCTTTACAGTTGCTCAGAAATAGCCCTCTGGTGGGGAACTCAAACACAATCCAAGGGTTGGGTACATTAACAATATACTTGGAATTCTCTGATAATCTCCTCCAAATAACGATTGTCTAATTTCTCGTTGAGGGCGAATTTATAGAGAAATCTTTCTCCGTATATAGTATTTTGGTCGTAGACCAATTTTATTAATGGGAAATGTCAATTCCACTTTTAGGATCATTAATCTTAAATTGGTCTCTCCTTGCGGACCCTGATCTAATCTTAACAATTTAGGTTCGCCATTGTCAAGATTAGATCCCAACAAAAAATAATGTATTGCCCTTTTTCTCTTTTAATTAGCCAAAATTATTATTTAATTATTATTCTTAGTATTATTATTATGATTATTATTATTTTTGTCCTTTTTGGGCTCAATTTCATAATTATTGTTATTTTTCTTATTATTTTAAACATCCTTTTACAATTTTCATTTGGGACGGGTGGGTGTTTTGGGTAAACCCAACACAATGTCTCCACGAATTATTTCAACCACTAAAATAATATTGTTAACAATAAAAATCAAGAAATATAGAAATAAAAAAGGTAAGTTAATTTTAAGGATTTTTTAAAAAATAGATGATATTAATTACTTGCAAAAATCAAATAATATTAATTATTGATCATTTGAGTTCGAGTTTCGAACTGATCGAAGGTCTCCTACGTCTACTTAGACAATGTTCAACCCTCAACACGATCCCTAATAGAAAAAACATGTCTCATACTTACTAATTCATATCACTGTTATTAATAATATCTTTGTTTCAAAAAATAATTGTTATCAGCTCTCCAAATAACTAATATCATTTTTCTCAACCATTACTCTTTTTCAGTTTTCCTTTTCTGAGAGCTGATTTTATATTTGAAATTGACCATTCAGGCTGTAAGCTCATGAAACGATACTTGGGTGAACAAAACCGGCTTATCAATTCTTTATGGATTGATTGGAAATAAATCTCTATTCATGGAAAAAAGACTGATTAGTCTTTCTTCCTTTCGCTAACATAAAGAAAATTGAATAGCTCATGTGGACAGATTAATTACTGTTAAAACCCATTATCAGGACAAGGAAACTATTTTATTTTTTATTATCTTTTTAATGAAACATCATCGCGGAAAAAAGGAAATATAATTTATGGACCTTATGTTGCAAATGGAAACAAACATTTTTATATTTTTATTATTAATATTATTTTAAAATTAAAATTATTTTCAGTTTATACATGTTTAATTTTCAAAAGTCAGAAATAAGTTAAAAAAAATTGATTCCATAGAATTTTTTTAAAGAACCAAATATAATTTGAAGAGTTTCATTTAATCGATTAATTTTATGCTGGTCATGAGATTCAAACAGTTTACTCTATCATAAAGTAATTACCATATAAATTGTTACTATTATTATAATTATTAAATTGTAAAAATTAAATATTAGATGTGTGAACTAATTTTCGGAATTTCTTTCAGAAAAAATCATGAAGAAATAATTAAAATAAATAATATTTTTACAAAAATAAGCACATATTTATTGTTGAAAGTATTGTTCAGCACTTCGACTAGCTGCTCCCATATTTCAGGAAACCTTTGAATTCAGTTTTTGAAAGAAATCATTGTTTTTTGAGAAGATCCAAGTTTCGAGTCAGTTTTTGATGTCATCGTATGAATGAAAATGGGTAATCATTTAATTGAATAAACCGTCAGCCAATAAAAATTGGGTCCATTCAATTAAATGATTACCGATTTTATGTATCTCATAAGTTTGAAAATGTTTCTTTGGCAATTTTATGTAAATTTTTAGCAAGCAATGGAAAGTTTTAGTAAGAAAAAAAGGGATTAACCACGTTTATTTTTTTCTCACAATAATTCTCAGAATTATGTGGAATGGATTATTGTAGTAGCATTGAAAATAGAAAATTAGATAAGAACTGAGTCAAGAACACGGATATTGAACATAACTTCAAACAAGTATTTAAATTACAAACTGGTAAAGTATACTACACTAGTGTCTAATGGTGTTGTTCACTGATTTTCGATATAAAAGTATTCATTTAAGGATTGAAAGCAATGCCAATGCAAACAACATTGAACCTTGTTTGATTTGACAAATTTTTAATATTGATGATTGATATAAGTGTTGCGATAAAAATCATAACTATATTGATGGCATTTTGACAGACATTAAGTCTTAACATCAGGGTCTTAATTACATAAGATTTTATCTAACGATCTCAAAATTTTTTACAGGAAATCTTTAATAAACAATATTTTTTTAAATTTAGGTTGTGATTAAAAGATTTTGATTGTATCAACAGACAAAAAGTAACAAAGAATCAGAAGGCAATTTTTTTAATTTATTAATATTTCATAATTCGTCTTCAAAATTAAATATTTTTATCAAATTTCTTGGGTCTCCCCGAATCCCAGAGATTTAAGTTTCTTTCCTTGACAATAACTCATAGTTATGAATTTATGAAGATCAATTTCTGCCTCTTTTTAAAGGACCACCAAGATCATGGTCATCATTGTCTAATGACCTTTTCAAATTAATTTTATTGTTCATTCTTGAATTATTGTTTTCCGTAACTGTATTTTCGTCCTTTTTTGAAATATAAATATTGCATTTCTAAATATTAAATTAAAATAATTGTTTTAGAATAAGCGTTACCTGAATAGCCTTTAGCACTCTATCTTTGATTTTCATTGAAACTGTCCCAGTACATTTGATAAAATATTGGCTAATTTCTTTGAGATCATTCTTGTCAATGGATCTATTAATGTGCTTATACCATGGTAATGAATTTTGATCCTCAAAATTAATAGCATTCAATTTTGAAAATAAATAAATTCCTGCTGCGACCATGTAATCCATTGAATATTTTTCAACAATATCACTGAGATAAAAAAGTGTTTTCACCAAAGTGGTTAGTGGCTCCACAATTTCAGTTGTTAATTTATACTTTCTTGAGAAAATTGCTGTTATTTTTTCTGGTGGTATCAAAGGCGATGATACAAGATCATTTTTAGCAATCAAAATAAATTCAATACAAGCTATTCTCTTCTTAAATATATCTTTTTTGTCATCGAGTTTTATATTAAATAGTTTATATGCGATATTTGTCAGGTTACGCAGTCCAATAATCTCTTCATGATATTTTGTTACCAGATTAATGCAAGCCAGTGCTAGGTGTATTGGTGGAGGCCTGATGTGGCTATTTTCTTTATAGAACTTATGCATGACATACACTGATGTATCAATTAGATATAGTGGTCTTCATATGAAAAGAAAAACACATAAAAATATCAAATTCTAATTGAATTTATTTTAAACATTTTGCTTTAAAAATACAGTTTACAAAAAGCTAAACTTACAAATTTATATGTACGCCAATAGTTTGAATAAGGCATGCATTTAAAGCTTGAATTTCAAGATACATGACTTGTACATTTCTAGGTAATTTAAACAACTTTATATATTTATTTTAATACAAATATTTTTACAAATTTTGTTATTAAGGAAATTAAAAATTGATATTTTTATAATTTGGTCATTTTTTAAATTTTGAATTGTTAAATTTTGTCAGTATTTAGAATAATTTAAATATAATTTTCTTATGACTGTTTATTAATTAAAAACTTTAAACCAAAAATTATGCTTCCAAGTCACTGTTCATTTTTATTCAAAGAATTGAATTTTGAATCAATGTGAAATGAAAGAAAACTAATATTTTTAGATATTTAAGTTTTTAATGATTAATAAATTAGTGCAATGCTCTGGTCAAATGTAAACAGTTACAACTTTATTACTCATCCTTTTATCTCGATATGTAAGCCGATTAGCATATACTTAATTAGGATCGTTTGATAGTATAGGGTACAGTTTTTTTTTATTTTCTCTCGGTATGTAAGCCGATACATAGGGTTAGTGTATATGTTACTTCACTGTATTCTTACAGTACTTTTAATGTTTTATTATTTACGTTAGTAAACATTTTAATAATGAAACATTTGAACAAAATTATTACCATATTAACTTATTTTCTTAATAACAATGATTAAAAAACAAAATTAATTATCAATACTATTTTTATCTCTTATTATATTAACTTAAAACCTATTATTATTATCTTTTATCTCTTATTATCATTTTATTTCTGAATATCTTATGTACTATTAACTTTTCTCTTTATCTTTCTTTCTCTCTTCTCTACTACCTTCCCCTCTCTATTAATGCATTCAGTGCATATCCAAGTGAGCGGGAAAGGCAGACAACCAAACTAACAAAGCCAACAAACAAATACACAAAACCAAAAAGAAGAAAATGGTGCACAAAGCACGTTTTCTTCGAAAGAGGCATTTATTTTCATAAATAATTTTTTGTTGAACTACCAAAAAAGTATCCAGCAAAATAGTATAAAACAAACGAACAGAGATCATTTATTTGACTACTACTACGTCACCCAGGCCATATTAAAGCAGCAAATATTAATTCAACATTTAAAACTTAAGTGGCGGACGTCAATCATCACTTCGAGCAATTATTTGAGCTATAAAAGTAATTTTTATTTGTTTAACTATTTGAAAATTTGACACCAAATCTTACTGAACTGTTAAATTTAATTATAAAAATAATAATTAAATTTGATTTCTCATTGCTATCAGGTAAACCGATATCAAAATAATAAAGTAAAAATGTTGATTAAAAATATAATTTGATCACGAATTATAAGTTAATAAACAAAAATTAATATAAATGAATACTTGAGGATGGATTAATATCCCAAACATTTTATGATTAAATAACTGAACCTTTAGTTGTCATTTCTTAGTATGTTCTCAAGTCGAGTTGAATGGAGAACCGAATTTGTAACTGATTAATCTTGAGAGTAGATACATAATGGTATTCGGACTTATTTATTATTTATTCTTCTTCTCCGGGTTTTGTCTTAACTTAAACATTTGTACCATACAATTAAAACTTTATAAAAATAGATTTTATTTTAAAATTAGATTTATCTTAGTTAATTCAATTTGTGTTTTTAAATTTGATTTATTATATAAACCATACCTCTTTTAATCAATTATGTGTTAACCAATTTTTATTTATCGATACTTTGGTATCATTTTTTGATAAGATTATTCGCACTTTAAATATTAATTGTTAGTATTTAAGTGACTTAATACATTACATGCAAATAATTCATTCTGATACAAGTAGGTTATGTTAAGTTACTCAACTCTCTTATATCAATAATGAAAAGTTTGTCATATGTTTAGATCTGTTAAGTTTTTAAAAGAGACCTAAAAATATAATTTATTATGAAAATAAAATTGATTATGATTATTAATATTTAATCGGGTTAAGAATATCGATAGTGGACTTTTTATGTTTATTGGGTTAAGAATATCGATAATGGTCTTTTTAGGAACTTAACATAAAATATATTCAATTTCAGAAGGATTTAGTGCGCGTACGTTCGAAGTTAAAATCAATAAGAATGTTGATTACTAAAAGTGAACTTTTCAAATTTAATAACAGATACTGATTTCAAAACCTTTTAACTTTCAAAACGATAAACGAAAAACTTTAAAAATGTTTAACTTTCAATCGATTCACTGAGATAACAAGTTGCTTTTATAAAATATATTTTTTATATAAATCTAACAATTTTATTTTTTATTACAATTTTACTTTTCAGTTAAAACCCTAGACAAAGAGTTATTAGAAAAGTCAGAACACCCTTCGGTATCTTACTCTCAAGGGCCCTCAGATAAAAATTCGGTTC
>JBBMKC010252031.1:0-10297 GCA_037834085.1 Bipalium vagum | reverse complement strand
TCTGAATATTGTGGTAAATAAGCTTTATAATATTCTTCAAAATATTCTTGATTATTCATTTTTTAAAATAAAAAATAAAATGTTTATTTTTTTAAAAATATTTGTAGTGGAGAAAATAATTATTTTTTTCATCATCATTTTTTTATTATTTTTTAATGATTTTTTGGTAATAAAATGACATAAAGTGTACCTTATATTTTTTATATTTGTATAACACAAAGTGTACCCTGTTTAGCAACCCTTTTTTTCATGAACAAAATTTAAAATATATATTTTATGCTTTTATATATTTTACTTTTTATATTTTTATATATTTTTCCTATATTTTCTATATTTTTCTATTTTTTATATTTTTAGTAATGTTGTATAATTAATTTTTTGCTGCCAAAAGTATTTTTTTAACTTATTTTTTAGGGCTGTGTTTTTTTATGAAAAAAAGTGGGGGATAAACAGGGTCCATTTTGTGTTTTAACTTTAAAGTACACAACAAAAGTTGTTTATTATTATAATATAATATATTAAAATAGTCCGTTATACGTGGCAATCGCAAAATGGCATACATTATGGGGATCAAAATTCCTATCTTCGCGAACGATATGTTTAACAATAGAAAACCTTCACTCCACAGGACATGATTGAAACAGAGCAAAAGTTGCAGGTGGTACGTCATCTCTATTGCTGTTGATAATTACAATAAGATCGTTGTTTGATAAGCGCTTTTCAATGTATGCTCTTATATTACATAGATAATCGTGGAAAAAGAGTTTGGCTAGATCTTCTGCAGCTTTACGAATTGTATATTGAGTGATCTCAGGTTTTACTATTAGTTTACTTAAACTCTGGTATTTTGATAACTGAATTTGTTCTCCAGCCAAACTGCTGTTTGATACAGATTGCTTTGCGCGAGAAATAAGTACCCCATTGTCTTCAAAACTTTCCACAATATGCCAAACAGTACGCAAATACTGAGCATACCAGATACCAGCATTTAGCCATGTATCCGAACGGGCTGATACTGGCTGTGGTGGCTGACCTATAGCAGCAAACTGCAAACTGTGACCTTTATTCTTAACAGTTACCATTTTGACACAAGAAATAATATCGTCAATCGCAGGAAAGTGCCCACGAAGGCACATTGCTCAGTTATGCAGAAGGTGACAGGCACATGTTACATGAAACAGTTGGTTATACATGTTCTTTAATATAAATCCGGCAAGAATCATATATTTTGCTGCATCAGTTATTAAAAGAAAAAAGTTCTGACTGTGTGTGCCAAGAAACCGAATCGCATCGTCAACGTCCTGACATACGCTTGCACTATTAACTTTATTTGGTGAAGGAACACAATCAAGTAAATATGATGTTGTTGGTTTGTCGATGCATCCCAGATGAATGTTCATATATCTGATATCGTTAATATCGCTTTCGTCAACAATAAGGATAATTTTTCCATCAATTAGATCCTTTACATAATTTTTTGCTTCAGATCCTAATTGTGACACTTGGGAGCAGCATGAAGACTCAGATGGACAATCATTTACTTTTTATTACCAAAAATAACCTAAAAAAAATTCAAAATTTATTTTTAGAAATGGCGAATACAAATTTCCTTACTGAAAATTGTCAAGCAGTAACTTTTAAAACATGTTAAAAATGTTTTCAAATAAAACCTATTTCTCAATTTTATTCAAAAATAAATAAATGTAAAAATTATCAAAAATTTAATATAGCACAACATAGAAAGATTCCAGAAAATAGAACAAAATATAATGCCTATCATAGAAATAGAAAACAAGAAAATCCAATGTTAAAACTTCAACAAAATTTATATACCAGTTTAAATAGATGTTTAACAGAACAGAGAGAATTTGAACAAATAAAAATGTTAATCGGATGTATTTTTGATTTTTTATATAAGTGGATTGAGTTTCAATTTTATGATAGAATGGCATTGGAAAACCAAGGATGTTTATGGCATATTGATCATGGTCTTACAGTTTCAAAATTTGATTTTGATAATAAAGATCATTTATAATTACAATTATAAATTTTCATTTAATTGATGTTGCTGAAGGTATAGAGATGCCATTAAAAAGTTCAATGTTCATAATTACTTTTTAAATAAATACCTAATGATAAGACACAAAGTGTACCCTGTTTATCCCCCCTTTTTTTCCTCACTCACTCGCATCCCAATTTTTAAAAATTTTATTTTAACTCTCCTTTGGTTCCATAAAATATTTCTTTATCATTACTTTTTTTTCTTAATAATGTTATTTCATCTTGAATATTATAAATAACTTTCTTAAAAAATTGTACAAAACCAAACATTAATTTTAATGGAAATCTGCCTTGAAATTTAGATAAATATAAATTTTTTCTTGTTTTCAATCTTATTATTTTTTGTTTCATCTTCTTTAATTTTATCAGGAATAATCCAAATAATTCTCCATCATTAATTTTATCAATAATTATAAAATTAGTTAAAGAATTAGATGGACCGAAATTTTGAATAGTTTCAACTTCTGTTGATCCTAATTATAAAGTTGCATTTGAAAATAAATAAGGGAAAAAGTTATTTTGTAAAGTAATATTATCTTCTGGTTTTATTGCTTATTTTTCAATTTCATAAATAAAAAATGCTTTATATAAATTTAAAGAATTTGTTTTGGTGTTATTGTAAACGTTAATTGTAAATGTTAAATTTCCATTATTATTTAAATTTGTAATTGTTTCTGGATCTATTAGGGTGAGTCATAATAATTCGCGTTTTTTAAGACTTTATAATGAAAGACAAAAAATAAAAATTATCAAACATTTATTCATCAAAATATAAACCATTGTATTTTAATGTCTTTAACCATCGTTCGGCTGTAAAAATTAATTGTAAAAATTAATGAGCATATTCTGATGGTACTAATATAGATACCGGTTCAAAAACTTCTTCTCTGCACAAGAATATTTTAGTAGGAAGTGGGACGTCTTGATCTCAATCCCACTGTATGTAGCATATGGTGTAGGAAACATGCCATACTGTTTGAGAGGAACACTAAATTGTACAATACAATCATACATTTGAGCATCGAATATATATTGTAGCTGTATAATAGGTATAGATTTATTAAAATAATCCCGAATCTTATACTCAATTTGGGCACAAATAAAATATACACCGAGAAACCTCAAGAAACTGATAGTGACAGCTCATCATCCAACATCTTCAATTCAATCATTCGAGGAGGATTTCATTATTCTGAACAGGTTAATATTTCAAATATAAATTATATTATGATTTATAGTAAAATTGTAAATAGAATATTTTTTAATGGTAAGAAAACAAATATCATTTTTGATTTTTCTACAAACACTATTAAAAAAAGAATTCCAAATTATAGAAATACCAAAATGTCCAGATTTTATCCTATAACAAAAGATAATAATGGAGAACTAATGGATTTTAATGGTGATTATATTAGTTTTAAAATACGTTTAAAGCAGAGTTGGAATTTATAAAATTTAGATAGTCAGTTGAAAATTTTTAATTTTTTAAAAATCTTGTTTTTTAATAAATTTTTTAAAAAGAGAGAATTTTATTGATTTAACATTAATCCTGTAAAAATAAAAATGATTCTAGTTTACCACAAAAGTTTTAGAATTTTAATTATAGGCCCTATTGAATCTGGTAAAACAGTATTGTCATAAAACATGTTATTAAAATAAGATAATTTTGATTATAACAGACCTTTTTTCTAAAAATTCTAAAATTACTTAAATTTTTTTCTACAAAATGGATGTGCTTAACTATGATCAATATTATTATCAACGAAATAAAATATGTGAAAAAATGATTATTATGAAAAAAGTTTATATAGAAATTTATATGATAATGAAAACTTAGCATTATAACACAAAAAACAAATCCAATAGATTTCTTTGAAGCATATTTTATTTATGAAGTTGAGATAACAGATATGAAACTAAATGATAATATTACTTTAGAAAATATTTTTTCACTTATTTATTTTAAAATGCAACTTGATAATTAAGATCAAGAGAAGTAGAAATTGTTACTATTATAAATTAACATGTAAGCTTGGCTCGTCTATCAAAAACTCCTCACTTTAATGTGTTGCGTTCTTAATTCTATTGTTGATGTACAAAGTTACACTCGATTTGAATCAAAACCATTACAATAATACTTTATCGGCACCCTATGAACTGAATCAAAACGTCCGCAATTAAACTTTATTGGCAAAACACAATCACAATTAAATATACTGATCACCACGTAAAATAACTTGGTAAATCACTCTAATAAGTCCAAAAACGGAATTTCACCGAAAATAAAAATAAATAATAATGAAAAAAATAAACACAGCTACCATGATAATAAAAGAGATGAAAGAAATAATCACGAAGAAGATTTTTTGTAAAGTAACACAAAATAAATAAAACGATCTTACTAGAGCGACAAAGGTTTCCCGGGTTGCCATCTAGACCCTTATTAGGTCGCCTAGGGGCTCCCAAATTCTAATTTATTAAATAATTATAAATGTATTTAAATTTTTAATAAGTATTTTTGACGAAAATAAGAATAAAAAAATGATTTCTTTATTATAAATTTTAAAATCATAATATTTAAAATTATTCAAATGATGCAGTTAAATGAACAATTATTAAATTAAAATGTCCCGTGTTCACACATTAAATAACCTTTACAAAGTTAAAATTTATATCGAGGAATCATATTTTAATACTTCATCAATGTTAATAAAAAATATAATTTCGATGTTTTGGTGAAAAATGTACATATTTATATTTCAAGAAATGTGTCAAGGTAAATTAATTTTTCTAAGTATTTATGCAAAACGCTATATCAAAAAGAAAGAAAAGAAGAAATTTTGATTTTTAAAAAATTGCTTTGATTAAATGAATTTCGAAATTTGAAAATTTTTCAATATAATTAAAAAAAATAATAAAAATTGTTTAAAATGAAATTTGTTTTAATTTCCCTTTATTTTGGGAACTTTACACGTGAAAGTCAAATCGATGTTTCGGATGGAATAAAGGAAGTCAGTTTTTTAATATTACAAATATTGCTAATATTAATTGCTTTAAGATTATGATTCAAGGAATAATTGGATGAAGCATTCGGATTTTGTGACTGGACTTTTCGGGGAAGAGAGAAATGTATTTCCGACAGTAGTAGGTCAATGTTTACAATTTAAAATTTAACGTCGTGATCTTCTACACTGATTTTGCCACCAATCGATTTTATTTGAGGAAATTGTCACTGCGTTCTTATTTGAAAGTGAGAAATGACGTTTGAACTTTTTAAATTCATATTTTTGAGTCTTCGTTATATTTTTATTATTTTAAATCTTTTTTTATGAACAATTGCCGTCATAATTGATGATGGCCGCCGATATATTTATAGATCATGAAGCACAGTTTCATCACTTTGAACACTGGACTGTATCCATCCTGTGGTCATCTTTTTCTTTTCGTACATCTGTATTATCTTTACAAAGATATTCTTTCATGCAACTGGTGTTGAACAGTGTTTCTGTTATTTTTAAATATTTTCTCTGAAATATTCTTTTGTTTGTTATTTGAAAAATAACAACATTCCTCATTTATTTTAATTTATGTTCCAGTTATTTTTTGACTTCAGCCATTGATTGGTCTTGATGATTTGTGTTGGGTGATGGGTTTCTTGAAAAGCATTTTGGTAGTCCCACCGGTGTTGTACGCAATGTTTGAATCTCCAATTTATGATATCCGAAAAGAAAATTAAAACACATTTTTTGAAAATATTTGTGTGATTAAGCTTTACAATAAACCCCGTGTTGAAATATAGATATATATATAGAAGAAATATAAATATATCTTCTGTCTGGAAGGTATGCTTCGGTATGTTGGTGATTCATTGGGGGCTCGGTTTGGGTAGATTGGTCCGCTTTAACACTCGAATTTCTGTCTGCCTTGTTGGACGTGGCTGTTTCTGGATTGCCAGCAGTTTTCTGGTTGTTTTGTCCGGTTGGTAATTTGCTGCTTGAGCCAGCGGTAATAGAGTCCGTTTCGATAATTTCGGGTTCTTCTTTCAATATAGCGGGCTTAACGTTGTTCTTTCCATCTGCATTTGGAGTTGGTGGAGTAGTCAGAGTTTTCGGTTTCAACGTCGCGTTGAAGCCCATTCCTATGAGTCTGTTCTTATTGGCGTTTAACTGGTTATGGTTCTCTCTTCTTAGCTCAGTCCTCCAATACGTTGCTCTCAGGAAAGATCTTTTGCCTGTCTTAACCTTTTGCTTAACGAGCTTCTGTTGTTGGGGCTGACTGATGGCAGCTTATGCATATGATTATGGGATCGGCTGTCCTGGTGGTGGTCTATATACACCGGGGGCGTTGTAGTTAATCCGGTTTTTATAATAAACTTGCATGTTTTTATAGCAACTATTAATTATAATTTCATTAACCGCATTTCTCAAAAATAGACGGTGTTGCATGACCTGGACCGTGAAAATGGCGCAGCCGTCAGATGTGTGGTTGGAATTTTCAGTGGGCAGTGAATTTTATTAGGAGTGTTGGTAAAATATACTTGTAGATTATTTAATTTAATTTTCGAAAAAGGGTATTCTTTTCGGAAGCCAGAGATTATTAATTCGGTTCTTAAGAAACTTATTAAAAACTTGAGATGAAGAGGAGACCGTTTCTGGAGTCAAATGAGCCCCAAACCGACCTGTGGGGTTAGGGGCTTTAAGGATAGACCCGTTTGAAAATTGTACTTTTTACGTAGTGCGTTGTGGTATTTTAAATTAGTAAAATAATTAATTTCGTTAATTGATTTTTTGGGTCGCCGTAGCATAACAAAGAGAGCATGAATTGGAAAGGATCATGTCTCGTTTGAAAGAGCAGACGACAATTTTTTAATTGCTGAAAAAAACAGCTTAAATCACTAACTCGAGCGGAGTTGTGATATTTTAAAAAAAAGGGACTTTTTATTAATAAGTTTATTTAGATAAATTGTTAAGTTAATAATTTTGTTCATGAATTTAAATAAGCAAGGCGTGGAATGAATTTTAAGGTCAGTAATTATTAAAATAATATCTAAAGCGATGATGACGTAGAATAGATAAGAAAAAATGGCATCCATTGACGTCCCATTTTTCTGCCAAATCGCAAAATATTTTTCTTATTGTGAAAAATAAAGGTTAAAAAATTTGTTAAAATTATTGCGACCCGGTAAATAATTAAAATTTATATCAAAGCACACACATTTTATCAAAAAACCTCCAATAGGCTTTCCAAATACAAAATAAACAAAAACATTCATGATACCGGGATCGAGTAAGGGGGCTCCGGCTGTCATCGCAGGAAAAGTTCACCCGTTGGGCATATCACCAATTGAAGGGCATTTCATCATTTTTTAGTTCTTGGCAATTAAATTGGCTTTGATTGAGCTGGCAATAAAATTTTCTTCATCCGGACATAATTGGGTGTCAGGAATAAAGTTTTATTGATGAACCTTACAACTGTTCGAGGTTTTATTATTTTTTTTAAATACAATATAAATAAGACAACACGAAATATTTACAAATTTCACAAAAAAGGGAACTATTACTGAGAGGAAAGACCCCAGTAATAGTTCCCTTTTGAACTTTATTTATTAAATACAATACATAAAACAAACAAGTACTTTTTTATTCGTTATATTAAAGACTTAGCTATTGTCTCCGATTACCACTCAACTCCTAATATTTTCTCTCTTAAGAGAACCGACCAGAAAGTTTTGTAATTTTCGCTCCTTCTGTAACTCATCTATCTTCTGAGTATTGCAGCTTCGTTAACCTTCTTTGTTTCCCAAAGTGGATTACTGCCCTGATGGACGGCAGTCCTAATCCTCCGCTGCTAATTGGTGCGTGGATATAGGCCGATGCAGCATCTGTTGGTAATTTCAGCCATTCTCTTATCTTCTGGCGCATTTTCTTATCAAGTTCGATCAGTTCAGCTATCGTGGCATCCTCCAGTACCCCCACGTGTAGGCATTTAGGTACCAGATAGTGTTTCAGGATATGTACCTTCTGTTGCGACTTTAGTGGGGCTTTTGATATTCCATTTAGGCTCTTCAACAGTTTTTCTTTAAGCATTCCTTTTTTCGGACCTATACCCGTCATGTGGATCCCTAAGTACTTGTACGAGTCTTTTTTGTTCTTCATCTTTGGTAGTTCTTACCATTCTAGTCTGATACTGATGTCTCCCAGCTTTTCCATACTGCCTTTATGCCCATGGTAGCACATTTCGATTGGTTAATACTTAGCCCACTACTGTTTAGGTTTCTCATTAGGACGTCCATGTTTCTTTGCAATTGTTCTTCACACTTCCCCACAATTACGAGATCATCTGCATAGGCTAATGTTGTTATCTGCTCTTTGCCTATTTTCACTCCTTCGCCATTAGTTTGGAGTTCTCGAATTGCACATTCAATCACGTTATTGAATAGTGCTGGGGATAGAGGATCGCCTTGTTTCAGTCCTCTATTCATTTGTGCCTGGAGGCCATTGATCATTGTTGTCGCTCCTTCGTAGTTACTTCTGATATATCTTAATAGCCGTTCTGGAATTCCCATCTCTCGCGTTGCCCATATTATTGACTGGTGATTTACCGAGTCAAATGCCTTCATATCTATAAAGACTAGTTCAATTGAGCCCCTTCTCCCTTTTGCCATCTCGACTATGCCTTTGAGCTTAGTGATGTTTTCGAGGCATCTATCTTTCTGTCGGAATCCTTTCTGCGCATGTGTTATCGGGATTTCATTTCAATCCTTCGCGCAAGTATCTATAGAGCAATTCGTTATTGGCCTAAAGTCTTCGGTATTAATACTGTATATGTATAAATTAAAAATCTTCAACAGTATTCGATTAGGTATTTTCCTGAGAATTCTCGCGCTAATGCCACCAGGTGCACTGCTAGTTCTTATGCTGGTTTGCTTCTTACCCCGCTTTATTTCTTCTTCTACCAGGGGTTGCCCAGGTAGTCGATTGCTTCTGGTGGTTGCTGGTTCAATCTGGTGTCGTCGGTCGATCTTGTGCTGAATATTGATTTCCAATATTCGCCCACTTCGATGTTCGTTAAATCAGACTTTAACTCTAACTTTATCCTGGCAAACTATATCGCCTGCTGCCCCTCGGTCTTCCTAATACAGTTCTTGTAGTGCCGCATATAGTTGCCTATTTTCTTTCCTCCTCTTTACGAATTTGGATTCCTTGTTATCATATTTGTCATCTTTATCTCCCCTTGTTTTTGGTCTTCTGAGGAGTTTTCTGTACGTGGCCGTGATTTTGTCGGCGTGGTCTTCAAGCAGTCTTCTTCGGTGTATATCATCTCAATGATATCGTTCAAAATGTTCTCGTGCCAGTTAACGTTGTTCCTAATCTTTTCGGGATATCTCTCAGGTGTTTCCAGTATTCCTCTTCACTATAGGTAATTGGTCCCCAGTTAACTTCGAGTTCTTCTTCTGCCCATTGATGCTTTCTTAGATTCTCACTAATAGGTTCGATTTCAACAGCCTCCTAACAATTTCAGCTTCATAGTTTTCCTCTGCTCTTCGATTCTAATTCTCAGCTTTTCCTCGTATTCAGGTTTCTTTCTGTGCTGCCCCACACATTTACTTGTTCGGCTTATTCGTTTACCTAGTTCAACACTAGTGCTATCGTGAGTTCCGCTTCGATTTCTATCAATTTCTCTATATCCTCGATGGTCATATTTCTTTTCGCTTTTAATTCGCCATCCTTAGCTCCCATAGCTTCGCTGGCTTCGTCGACTTCGCTGATTACTTCATTGGTTTCGTTGACTTCAATATTTCCGTTAGGTTTATTAGGTTCTTCGACTTTTATCATCTCTTCTTTATCATCTCGACTTCTGGCTTTATGCACTCCCAGACCCCTCTAGGGCATATTTAAACGAGCACTCCTTTGGTCTTTCCGCCGCTTCACGCCTATTAATACCTTGCTTGTTTGGCAAGGCATTAGATAAATTGAAAATAATTTCGGATTCTGTATTATTCATATTTTGTTCTTATTTATCATTTAATGCATGAATTCTGGCAGGGGCGGTCGAGGGTTGCATGATTTTATAAATTTGTTACAATTAACCTTTGCACCATTATCCCTCAGGTTGCATATCTGCCTCTTCAATCTTAACTTATAAGCCGCATTTAATTCGGTCCTCTCTTTAATGACTTCGTTACCATTCGTCTTCGACATATACCAATGACGCAATTCCTAGATATCTTTACTTT
>JBBMKC010252010.1:0-10298 GCA_037834085.1 Bipalium vagum | reverse complement strand
TTGAATATATATATTTGGTTAATTAGTTGTTTATTTTTTTGAAAAACGGCGGGAACTTAGTTGCCAACCTAATAGATAAAAACCTTTGAATTAATTGATTAAAAAAATCATATTGTAGATAATTTAATATTCTATCACAATGTAAATAAGTTTGTTTAATTAATGCAATTTATATTATTTAATATAACAAGTATGGAAATTAGTGTAATCCTCAAATATTATTGGAAACAAAATTAATACCATTGTATGTAATGGACTTTAATTTGAGAATTAATAAAAATTTTCTTACTTTTATTTCGTTTTATCTTATAAAAAACGACATTATTTATGACTCACCCTAATATTATTGCACTGTCAAATATCAAAATAATTTCAATTTATTATAAATCTATTATATTTAGATCGGTTAAAAATCAATGTAAAAATGATTATCTAAAATTGATAAATAGAATTTTTAAAATGTCTTAAAAACTCAAAGTCATACATGTAATAATTTCCACAAACGGAAAAAAGTTCAGGAAAATAAAAGCTCACCTATCATTAGGAGAGACCAGCGGACTATTCAAACCTGAAAGGGAATGTGAAAGACTGTTATTCATTTCACCAATAACATTTGACAAAGGTCTTTCCTCACTTTTGCAGGACAACAGAGTCGATTTTAAACTATTTCCGAGCTGATTATTCATTTCTTAATCAAGATAAAATACATGATCAATGGATTGCAAGAGATCCCAATTCACTAAAAATCTTTTCACGAGGTCATGTGAAAGAAGTAAAACTCCAAAACGGCTTTGAAGAGAAAATCACGGAAAACAGTCATGCAAAGCAAAGTTATTGCAAACGAGGAATCATTGAAACAAATAATCAATAATTGTGCAACATCTAGACCGACTACATTTATTAAAACATCAATAATTACAAGAAGAAATCCATAATATTTTATTGTCAAATTATTTCTAGCACGAACCAAACAATATGGGAGCCGTATCACAGATAAACTGGGGGTGATAAATCAAAATTGTCACTATTCGCAGACTTAGTGTTGCACAAATATCGATGAGTTTCGGCTGCAAAATTATTAGCATAAATTTACTGAAAACAATTAATCAAAAAATATCATTAAATTTAAATGCATACAAAAATGAATAATTTTATTTCATTCAAATTCAATAACAAAAGAAATTTTACCAATAATTAATAAATATATATAATATAAATAATAATAATAATTAGTATTTTACAATAAAATAGTGATAAAAATAAACTTAATGTAGACTTAAAGAAAAAGTTACAATAGTTAATGATGATTTTGATAAAAGTAGATATTTTTTATATTCTTTTTGTTCTCAATACATTTCATCTTGAAAACTCTAAAACTTTTATTAATCAATACTTCCTGAAATTTTTATAAAATTTGATAAAAAAATAATGGAAATAATTGTAGTCTAAAATTAATTCTAGAAAAGTATTGGAACAATTTTAAAAATCAAGTTATTGAAATCAATATTTTAAGAAATCTTTAAGATTTTCTGAATCTTGGAACTTGTAAAAGATATCAATATCTAAATATTTCCAAAATGACTATTTGATAAAAATATTCAATAAATTCTTAATGGTTTTACAATATTCTTAAAGGCTCGTTTGAATAAAATATCAAAAGTTTAATATTACGAGGATGGATTGATTAGTAAGATACCTGGTGTCATCATAAAAATAAAATAAACTTTATTATTGAGACGTAAAATGAATTAATTTAATAATATTAAATTTTATATATATTTATAGTAATTCACGCGTTAAGTTTTTGTTCAAATAGTTTGAAATAAGTAACTTTAATTTTATGAATAATGGAGATAAGTGAATTTTGTGTATTGCTTAAACAATAGTTTTAAAAGGGAAAACGACAAAGAAAAATCAGGAAAGCTCAAGAAACTGTGAATTTACTCCACTAGATTATATGGTGAAATATTGGTTCGCTGAATTCATATGTGGTCGATCAAGCACAATTGACGATCAACGATCAGTTCGTCCAAAAGAAGTGACTTCAGTAGAAATGATCGATAAAATCCGCGATATTATTTTTGGAAGATCATCGAGTGAAAGTTCATGAGATGGTTAACATTGTAAAGATAAGTTGAGCAAAGATTGCATGATTTTGTGGAAAGTTTTGCTTCAACATCTAGCGTATTTCCCATTTTTAGAGCCTCCTGATTTCCTTTTTTCCAAATGTTTCGGTCAATCGACAATATTATAAGTAAAACAACTCAGTATTTTGAAGAGTATGACAAAAGCTACTTTTCTAATGATATCATAATAGCTCAAGCACCTTTGCAACAAGTGACTTTTACAATACCATGTAACCTTGCATTATCGTGGATCAATACAACTTGCTTTCTGTTGATTAGAACTGGTTGTTTTTGAAGGAGCATATGTTATGTTTGACACATTCAAGCTACTGAACATATAAGTCAGCAGTTACTGTATGACCCGTGTCCAGAAATTCGTAGTGAGCGATACCAGTTGCAGTCCACCATAAGTATAGCATGATCTTCGAAGAATGAATTGGTGTTCTTGGAGTGTGCGGTAATGAGTCCTTTGTAGCAAACTAATTATAAGTTCGTTTGGCATTGTTGAAGTAAATCCAATTTTCTTTAGATATAAGATTACAAGCCAAAAAATTGGGTGATGACGTGAGAGATGAGATGAGCATAGTATTAATCTTTGCAACTTGTTCTCATTTGTTAAGGAATGTGAGACCAACTTGCTTAATTTCCAAGTTTTCCCCATTGCCTCTAAATGTGTGCGACATGTTTCATCACTTACATTAAGAACTATTGCCAAATCTTGGCATAATAAATTTGAATTCTCTTCAATAATTTCTTGCAGCTTACCGAAATGATGTCTGAAGGTCTACCGGGTACATCGTTACTGAACTCTGTAAACCACTTCTGGACTGTTCTTCTTTTCAAGGCATCATCTTTAAAGGCCTTATATATATCCCATGGCTTGCCTCTGAAGCATTAGACCCAAATTTGTACTCGTACAACATAAATGAAATGATTATCTTGAAATCAATCGACATTTCTTAATTTTAAAAAGCTGTCACCGATATATAGAAATTGATAGATTTAAACAAAATCTATAATAATGTAACATAAAATGTCTTTATGAAACAATAATTTTATTTAAAATTCTTTATATATACAAAATGCGCACGAACTTTCTTGGGTACCTAATACTTATTAATCTACCCTCGTATAATACAGGGTGACCAGAAAAAAACCTGGGACCATATTTTTAACTATAAATTTTTAACCAAAAGAAATATAAGAAAAATAAAATAAATTAATCATTTTGAATTTATAAATTCAACTGGTTTCGAAATATCCACCATTTTCGCGAATACAGCTTGCCAGACGTTTTGTAAAATTTTCAGCAATTGGCCACAGCTCTTTGGGTGAAAAACAGTCCCATTCTCGACTCAGAGATTTTTTCAGTGCTTCCAAATTTTGGTGACGCTTATCATATACTCTGCTCTCCAAAATAGACCATATACTGTAGTCCATCGGGTTAAGATCCGACGAGTATGGTGGCCATTCTTGAGACGTGATAAAGTCCGGAAAATTTGATTTGCACCATTCCTGAGTCTTTTTGGCCTTATGGACTAGACGGAGTCTTGTTGAAAGATCCATTCTTCGTTTTTAAAATGATGTTTGGACCAAGGAAGTAATACAGATTCCAATATGTCCCGTCGATATACTTCTTGGTTGATTTTCACCCCATTATCCAAAAAAATTAGAGGAGTTTTGCCACTTGCACAGATACCACCCCAGAGCATGACAGATTCTGGATTTTGGCGGTATTCTATAGTTTTGGAGTTCGCAGTAGCCTTTGGTGACCATATCCTATCGTTTTGGTGATTATGGAATTATTAGATTTTAAATAACTTCGGCCCGCAGTTTCAGTACTCGACATTTTTGGAGTCTTACTCGTCTGTTTTCATCCGTTAATTGCTGAATTTTTTGGAACTTGTAAGACATGAGCTGCAGGTCGTTTTTTGCTACCATTCGAACAGATTCACGTTTGAGCCCAGTCTCATGGGCGACTTTTCTCATTTAGAGTCTGGGATTTCGCTTGATTCTCTTACTAATGATTTGGCGATTGGAAGAGATATTGATAGTCCGTTTCCTTCCACTTCCTGGACGCCGACCACTATGGCCAAGTTCTTTGAATCGCCGAATGACGTTAGAGAAAGTTTGTTTTGGGACATTCAACAATCGAATAATTTCACTTTGACTTTTCCGGAAAGAAAAAATTCAAAAATTACCTCATGTTTATTTGACATTTAAAAATTACACTAAATATGATCAATATTTTAAAAAAATCATAATACTAACAAGTGCCTGGATTTCAAAAAACGAAAAATTATATTAATAATACAAAAAAGTTTAATTCAAGGACACAGTAAACTTTTTCCGGGTTTTTTTGGTCACCCTGTATATCATAGATATTTTCTGGTCTAACTGAATCTTCAAAATGTATGTAAATTTAATATGTATAATTTCAATTGAGTTGTTTTATTAGTCAAATCTCCATTGCCCGAAATAAAATTTATTCAGGATATCGAATTCGGATTTTGAAATATTAGGATAAAATTGAACAGCACAAAAACTAGGCACCTTTTATAGTCAGATATCACATTTAGATTTGTTTATGTTAAACTTTATTTGTGTTTTATTGAATCATTTATCACACCAATATTAATATTTATCAAAAATCAATAATTTAGTGTAAATTTTTCATAAGATTTTTATTGATTAATTTGAATTGAATTTAGTTTTTTATTATATATTTCGTATAATTTTAGCAAAAGATTTTAAATGGCTATTCTATAAGATGAAAAACCATTGAATATTTTTTTCTATTATTAGTGAAAAATTTCAATATCTGAAGTATAATTTATTACAGATTTATATTTTTCATTCATATTATAATACTGGGAACTTCAATCTTCGATTTTAATTAAATTCACGTTTAAATACACCAGAGCATAAAATAATCAAATAACTTAAGATGTTAAAAAGATAATAATTGAAATATTTTCAAGTAAATTTCAATGATATTAAATTATACAGAAATATTAATTTGATAATAATAATAATATTAATATTAATAATAATAAAAATAATAAAGTTTTAAATATTATCAAAGGTAGTCTTAAAAGAAATTTGTGTTTATATATTTATTAAAACGCAGATGAATTCTTAAAAAACGTAGCCAGTCAATTATAAGATAATAATTAGAGCACCTAATTGGTATTAAAATCTTACAATACCTTTTAATAAGTACAGAAAATTAAAAAAAATCAATACATTGTAAATATTTTATAAAATTTTAATAAGTCTTACGATCACTGTGTGGGAAAAAGAAATTTGTGTCTTGTAGAAGGGACTCCAATATAAAATTGAAAGAAGAATTATTCTCCATGACTCTGAAAAACACAGAAATATAAATAAAATAATAACTTATAAATAATAATAAATAAAATATACGTGGTATTCTATAGTTTAATAAAGAAGATTTCTAAAAGATTTATTAGTTATATTATATATTTTATATTGTTAATATAAGAAATATTTTCATGAAATAAGCAATAAAAAACACTTCCCAAATATATGTTTCAACAAATCAATTATTCGCTGTCATATTCAAATAATAATAATAATAATATTTTTATTAAATATGTTTTAATATACCAGTCCTCAATAGAAAAATTAAATAAATTGATTTAATTAAAGTCTTTTATACACATTGTCTTTTAATTAATTTAGAGACTGTTATGATGTCAAATTTTTAGTGTTCTTGTTATAATTTATATTAAAAAATGCTTACAAGATAAGAGTATACTTTGGTTCAATTATGTTTTAAAATTGTATTAATATTCATTCTCAAAATTTTATCAATATCGATTGTTACATAATGAATAGAAATTCTTAAAAAACACTTAATTAAGCATTTCTTAGATTAATAAACAAATAAACCATTTAAGTTCATTATTTGCAACACTTTAAAAATTTTCCAGCAAGTTAAAATCTCGCAGTGCTATTCGTTTTTTTCTGTGAACGTTATTTATCATCTGCATGAAGCTCCATGTGGGCATTTGTAATTTATTAGAGTTCTCTTATGACAGGAACAATATGTTTGATGAAGAAAGGAGTAGGAGCCATACAAAATTGGCAAGGAGAAATTTGAAAAATTAAAACTTACTGTGAAAGAAGAGAGACGAATTACTCAAAGAGATAGAGCTATTCATTAGAGTTAATTTATGAAATAAATGCATTGGAATCAGAAAATTATACAGTCAATTGGTGCCAAGTTTTTTGAATCCATTTGTTAAGCACACAAATAAAAAAACTGCTGAATACGATGTATCGCTATCCGATGATAATTTTAGAGATTGAAAATGAATAAATATGCAATTATCTCGATGAAAATTTAATTATAGACATCCTGGAGGGCAAAATGCTAATAATCAAGGAATCTGAAGACCATTTACAATCGAAGGCAAACGAATACAGTATAGAAGAGCAGAAAACTCTATTAGAATTATTCCATTGTTCAAACAGGGAAATGTAAACCAGGGTTGTCTAAATAGTTGCAACTAGTAACCAATTTTATAGAGAAGCATTCATTTAAGAAGCAAACAATTTTAGATATTTTAAAAATAAGTGTTCATGATTATCTTATTTCATCATTCATTATTACGTATACATAAACTCTCGAAATAATGCCAACTCAATAATTGCCAATAAAAGTAATTGATTTTCCACTGGTAATATTTCTAGGTTTTACTGTAATATTAAAAAAACCTGAAATATTTGGAAATTATACCATAAACAATGTTAAGAGTACTTATATTTGCAAATAAACATAAGAAGACAATAGAAAAATATTATAAGTTCAACGTAAAAATTACACTGTCGAATCCGATGTATTAGACTTAAATAGATTCGGGATGAAAACCATACAAATATTGGAAATTCCCATTAGATTATAAGTCTTTTCTTCAATCACGCGATTAAGAAATCTGATGAGATATTCTAAATTTTGATAATATGATTTCGGTAATTTTTCCAGCATTTCTTTAATCTTTTTGTAGGCCCCTTGTTTATTTCCCACTTTGAACCTGAATTATTTTAACAATGATATAATTAACCAAACAGCTTAAGTGAAACTAAAATAATAATAAAAAAAATTACAAGTGAAATTATCGTTTCAATAGATTTTTAAAGTAATAAGGTTTTTTGGTAAATTAGAAATTCCTCACTTAATTAAAATTTTAAATGTTCCTCTATTAATTGGTTGATTCATAAGTTCGTGCATTTTTTCTATAGAAACTTTAAAAGCAAATCTTAAATATATTATTTGATAAAATATTAACAAGTTGCACACCATTCAAAACATGAGAAAGAGATGAGTAAGTTAATTTTAATAATAATACGTTATATGTAGTTTGTGTATATTTATTCAGAAAAAAAAGCATGGATAAATAACAATCTGATACTTCTGAAACATTAATGGAAGCAGAATTTCAGAGCCATAGATGCTGCAAAGAAAGTGGTTCAAAAAGTTCAACAAGGGTTACATGGACCTCACTGATTATCCTCACAGTGGACGTCCCACCACTGTAGATTCGGAAGCTTTTCTCAAAGCCGTAGAAATGAATCCATAAAATAGTACGCGTAGATTGTCGGCTGAGACCGGAACATTACAACCATCCGTGGTTCTACATTTACATAAAAAGCGATACAAGCGCGTTTCTAAAGTACCACATGATTTGAAGCCAATTGAAGCTGAACGCTGTTTGTCGATCTGTCGTCAATTATTAAATAATCCAAATGATGAACCCTTTATACGTCGCATAGTCATGTGGGACGAAAAATGGATATATTTTTATAATCCGAACAGGAGAAATCAATGGTTGGAACCAGGCCAGAAGCCAAATGCTTTTCCAAAACAATATAGGTTCGGAAAAAAGATCATGTTGTGCGTGTGGTGGAACTTTGAGGGGATTATACACTTCTAAGTACTTCCAGATGGCCAAACCATTACTACTGAGTTATATTCAGCTCAACTCGATCGGATTTACCAACAATTAGCCATGAAATATCCTGCTTTAGTCAACAGAAAGCGGGTGCTTCTGCAATAGGATAATGATCGTCCGCATACTGCGCGAGTAACGCAAAATAGAATTACCCAATTAGAAGGAATTGAAAATTTACCACATCCTGCATTCAGTCCCGATCTAGCCCCCAGCAATTACCACCTTTACCGATCAATGGCTTATTTCCTTAAAGGATGAAAGTTTGAGAATATAGAACAGGTTAAAAATGGATGTCGTGAATTTTTCCCTTCCAAAGATAAATTATGGTACCAGAGTGGAATCGAACAACTTGCCCATTGTTGGATTAAGACAGTTGAACATAATGGTCTTTATTTTTCTGAATAAAATTTGCTTGATTGGTAGATTTTTATCTCTAAAACATGCATAATATTTTCATTAAAAACGCACGAACTTATGAATCAACCAAATATATACGTGGTAAGGTAAAAAGTATTTAAACTATCAGAAATAAGGAAGCCAACTCACAAATTTCTAAAAACAATAAATATATTATATTTATAAATATAATATATTTTCATATTACGTTTATAAGTCTCATTTTTTGACAATGCGCCTTTTTACATTGACGCAATTTTATACCGGTTGACGATTCCACTGACGCCTATTTCAAAGAAATTTTGATCCTTCTTCATGAGGCATGTTGTCACAGTTTCCTTCATATCATCCTTTCAAAAAATTTATTTCTATCTGAAAGGACGTTCAACATGACAGATTTATGAAGTAAAATTTCGAGACGTTGGACCTTGGATTGATTCCCATTTTCGAAAATCCATTCTTTTGACTCTTAGAAGAAAGAAGTTAGAGACCCAATGGCGTTTCTTCTGTAGATATTATATTTGATTAAAAATTTGGTCCGAAAATTCCTTTCAGAGGCCCTTATTTGCCCATCTATCATCTCAGGTACTAAAAATCTCTGTACAATATATAACTTTCGGAAGAACTATATTTAGTCTGTCAGGTAACTGTGCTTGATTAATATTTCGTTCATTTGTCACAATATCTTTAAATTTTAATTAACCAAAATGAAAATAAAGACATACTTTTCATAACATATATCCCAGTCAGAATAAGATATTTTTCCCAATAGTGACACAGGCATCTCTCGAAGATATCGTTTCAAGGCATCTGCCACAACATGAGGTGGCCACTCCATATCCACATATTCTGATTTCATCAGATTCAGTATACTCTTCATTTTTTAAATTATTATTATTATTATTATTATTTTCATTAGAAATTAAATTGAACACTTACACATAATAAATTTGCTTTATTGATACTTCCAGATACTCTGAATAAACCCTAAAATAAAAAATATTACACTTACTAATTACTTAGTAAGAAATTCATATTTAAATAGCAAAATTGGTTAAGTGTAGCCTAAATAAAAAGTTTATCTAACAAAATTTAAACATTTTTTTCAAAGAAATGCTTTGAATGACATCCTTGTATAATCTTTCTCTTCTGTTCTCTCATTTCGATAAATATGACATAAACGGTTACATAATAAAATACAATAATGTGGTCCTGACAGATCTTTCAAAACACATTCTATATCTTCAATATTGTGTTTTCAAAATTTTATGTTGA
Organism: Bipalium vagum; assembly: GCA_037834085.1. NCBI lineage: Eukaryota > Metazoa > Platyhelminthes > Tricladida > Geoplanidae > Bipalium > Bipalium vagum. Next base: position 523 of record JBBMKC010252010.1, on the reverse strand, counting down.
TTAAATGTGAATAAAAGTAAAAATGACATAAATATTCTTTTCTTACAAATCAAATATTTTTTTATAACAGCTTTAAATTAATCAGCCCTCTTAAAAATCTTTTAAAATGAGCATAAGGTGAAAGTAAAGATGTTTTATCAAACTATTTACATTTTTCAAGATGAGAAACATCAGAATGTATTTTGCAAAACTTAATTTAAAATTCAAATGACATCTCAAAATAATTACGTAACTTTGTTGTTAATATTTTGATTAATTTAATTTCATTAATTAAGAAACATTAGATATTTATATTTATCTATCAATATTGATCTAAAACAATTTAATTGATTAATTTAATAATTTTCACTTAAAAAATAAAATAAATTTAAGTTGGAAAATTACCTTTAATTAATAAAAACGTTAAAAAATCTTTTTGCCATTCATAATTATTTTTATAATAAATAAATAATAAATAATAAATAAATAAATATTATAAATAATATATATATATATATATATATATATATATTATTTCATAAAT
>JBBMKC010251999.1:0-10298 GCA_037834085.1 Bipalium vagum | reverse complement strand
AATTGTTTTATGTATGTATAATGTAATAAAATATATGTTCATATTTAGTTCTCAATAAAATTTTACTTCATAAATTTTTTTATTTATGCATTTATTTCCGCGATTATACGACGCACCCGGTATTCAAAAACATGGAATGAAATTAGTTCTTCAATAATTGTGAATTGTTGGAACCATACAGGGTTAACTGGTTTTGAACAACTATTAAATGCAATAGATAATATCCTAATATTACAAGAAATTCAAATTTTTTTGGATAAAATCATACTTGATCATCCGATATCAGCTTGTGAATATGTTGATTTTGATGAATATATGCAACCGTTTGAAGAACTTAACACTGAAAAGATTTAGGAACTTGTGAAATCAAGTGATTCTATGTCTTCAGACGAAGAATCTGCGAAAGAAACAACAGATATTCCAAGTAAGAAAGAAGTCCTACCATCTCTTGATATTATTAATCAATTTATATCATCGACTGAAACATCATTATTCCTGAATTCGTGGATTTTGGAGAAATAATAAAAATGGATTTGCATCCTGAAATGATGCAAAAGACATTATTTGATTATTTTAAATAAAATTTAATTTTAAAATCTTTTGTTGATTACACAAACTGTGTATGTTGTATAATTCATATCCCCCGCTTTAAGAAACTTTCTTTATAACAGACACTTTTTGAAATTCCCAACTGGTCCTTTATAATGAGGTCCGACTGTTAGAAGTTCAATTCGTAAAATTAACTTTTTGAATAAATGATCATTTTTCTATTTAATATATGATACAAGACACAATTAATTTAATGAAATATTCGAAAAATTATTTTTCGTTATTTTATTAATTTACTTTTCTGTGAAAACATTGTTTTATAATTTTCAGCAGTGTATTGTTATACAAGAAATTTATCTCGATGGTGCAATTGCTAAGGACGGAAGATTGAGACCCGGGGATCAAATAGTATCGGTTTGTATTTAATAATTTTTATAAACCCAGTCTTCTTTATTCTGATATATTTATAATTTATTACTATATTTATCATTTAATTATAATATTACAACCATAATTTACAATAATAATAATAATTCTTAAACATTATTATTTCTTAGATCAATGATTTCGATCTGAATCATGCAACACATTTGCAGACTAGGCATGCTTTTTTACAGGCCCAGCAACAATCAGGAGTAAGTCGATTGGTGGTTTATCGTGAACGAGCCGGAGATGAATCGGTTTTTGGCGAAAGAGAAGGTAGAGTATGTACTTGTTATTTTAATCTTGTGAACATAATCGATTAGTCATTAATATTAAAAATTTTAATCTATTAAATGATCGAATTATCTTAAATTAAAAATATTTTATTCAATTCTGATTCGTTTTCATGAATATGATTATTCTTTTCTATTTTTTAGTAATCAGAGAACAAACTAACGATTATTTTTACTTGCTCCTTTTTGAATATTATGAATTGCCGTTCTTTTATTAATAATAATTCACATATAAGGTGTATCAGAAAAAATCTGGCAGGTTTATCCATTCTATAAATTATTATCTATAACGGAACAATATTATGCAGCATTATTGGATCAACTAAGTAATATAGGGTGGCGCATTTAAAACGTTCGAAAGTAATGATTGATAACTTCATTCCAGTGCAGGCATATTTGTTTTAATGTTTCATTTTGTTATAAGTACAGTGTGGAAATTTAAATCATTATAATTATAGATCCAGAACTCAAAATTAAAATATTTAAATTGTTTTATGAATTCCATTCTCAAATTTTAGTCCGGCGATCACTCAGAAAGGAATATAAATGGAAGACTCCGAGTACAACAACCATTAGGCTAATTAATGATTAATCATTTCGAATGTGATGGTAATGTTTATATTAGGCCAAGAAATAGAAATTGCCCCATATGAACTGCTGAGAACATCGCTGCAGTAGCCGCGGCAATTGAAACAAATCAGAGATTATCAACACGCAGACTGTCTTGTCTACTCAACATCAGCAGACGAAGTGTTCAACGCATTTTAAATGATGATTTGCATTTATTTCCATACAAATTCCTGTCTCCAGTTCTGCAAAAAGATGATCAGTATGGTGGAAGAGGATGTGACCTTGTTTAACCGTTTTTTCATGTCTGATGAGGCACATTTTGATCTTAACGGAAATGTGAGTAAACAAAATTTTCGTAATTGGGCAGATAAAAACCAAAGCATTATCCACGAAAAGAAATTACATCCAGGTCGAGTAACTGTATGGTATGCAGTATCGTCCAAGTGTGTCATTAGTTCTTATTTCTTCGAAATGCAAGGCAAAATTGCAAATGTTACTGTGGAGAGTTATTTGGAGATGTTACAGCAGTTGTTTGTGCCAGAATGGCGTCGGCGTCGTATATCTATTCGTTCGACATGGTTTCAACAAGATGGGGCAGCGCCGCACATCAAAAAGATCGTCATGGAATACCTGAGGACGATTTTCTCTGATCGCATCCTCTAGCGGAATGCTAATTTTTGATGGCCACCCAGACTTGACAGCTCGGGATTTCTTTTTGTGGGGCTATTGCAAGGATAAGGTCTATCAAACCAACCCGCAAAACATCACAGACTTAAAAGATGCTATCAGAGATGCAATCTGCAATATTACAAAAGAAATTCTCAGAGCGGTAATGAATAGCTTTTTGGTAAGATGCAGAACTTGCATAAATCTCAATGGAGCCCATCTTACCAATATTATTTTCAAATACCTAAATACTGCATCAATATCCATATTTTAATGACATATTTAAGAGATATTTTTAAGATGAGATATTTAAGAGATAATAATAAAATATTTATGGTTTTTTCCAGAGTTTTTATGTTTTACTTTCGAACTTTTTAAATTCGTAGAAAAATACCACAGTTATTTTATCATGACAATGCATCACCCATCGAAGTGTAATTTCAATGGCTAAAATACACGAATTACGCTTCGATTTGCTTCCACATCCATCGTAATCTCCTAAATTAGCACCTACCGAATTTTTTTTTATAGTCAAACTTCAAAAGATTTTACACAAATGGTGAAGTCATAGCTGAAACTTTAGCATATTTTGAAGGGTTGGAGAAATCAATTTTTTCAGAGGGTTTCATAAAACTTGTAGGTCGATAGGAGTGATGTATAGGGAGACTATGTAAATAATAAAAATGTGTTCATGTCTTAAAAATTGTTTTTCTTTGTTAGGCCAGGATCTTCTCGAACGACCTAGTATATACGAAAATTAATAATGGACAACTACTTGCAAGATATAATTATTTCTACATGCAATATAGCAAAGCAATAAAAATTGCCTCGCTCAACAGTGCAAAATGTTTTGGCCAATTATCGTAAAACTTTGATCATCGACAGAAAAAGGGTTATGGTAGAAAATGGGGTGCAACAAATAAGGAAATTAGAAAGAAAATCACAAGAACATCTCAAAGAGATAATAACCTATCGGTACGCTCAGTGGTGAATAAAGTAGGAAGGTCAACATCAACTGTTGACAGAAATGAAAATTGAGCTGGATTGAAGACATTTAAAGTGCAAAAGGTTCAGGCAGAGATGAAGTAGTTTCTAAAAAACGAGCTAGAAAGTTATACGCTGACTTTAACAAAATTTGAATTATGTATTTTGGATGTCGAAACATACTGCATTGCTGACTTCAATCATATTTCAGGACAGGAATTTTATGTTGCGACGCAAAGAGGATACATAGCTCTAAAATATGAAGTTAAAAGTATCAAATTTCCCTTCAAAATATTTGGTGTGGCAAGCAATATGTTCATGTGGACGAAAATGTAATGAATTTGTACATTGAGGAACAATCAATATCTAGATATACGTTAAAGAGAGCCAGATTTGGCAAATTGCCATTACAGTATACAATGTGGTTCCAAAAGAAGCCAATCCACTAAATTGTCCCGAATTACGTCCGATCAAGTGCTATTGGACTAATATAAAATCTAAGATCAAAGGAACAAAATTTTAAACAGCCAACCTTAAAGAGTTCCGGTATAAATGGAGTAATCAAGCAAATAACATCAGTCAAGCGAATGTCCATACAGTCATGGGCAAACTGAATTCGAACGTTTGGTTATTTTGACTTGGAAATTGATTTCAGACTGTATTTTTCGCATTTGTATTGTTAAATACTGTTATTATTATTTTATTATATTATTATTTATTTATATTATTTGTACTCCTAATAAATAATTCAAGTAAGAATTAGGTCATATTTGATGGTTTTTGAAGGCGCCTTGTTAAAATTAGTCTTTCCTCGAAGTCTAAGAACTAATTATGAGTAAAATTATTTATCCCTGTATTTTTAATTAAGTTATTAGTTAATATCTTTGTTGACCCAAAAACCTGTCTTAAATTTTAGTATATACTGTAATAAAAAAATTATACTAACTGATAATTGCAACCATACATACAAAAAATTATTTACATATTTCTTAATGCAAAAATCCACAAGACTTTCTGGACAACCTAATAATTATTTGTCCACAATTATATTTTTTGTTTATAATGGTTGCTCTAAATGTTTACAAATTATTTTATAAAATCAATTTTTATTTGTTTTTTTTGTATAACAACATTTACTATTTTATCCATTTAGAGATTCTCCAGTTCTGCCTTTTGAAAAGAGTTGGTAAAAAATTGGGAATCAAATTAGTCGGCCAAAAGTGTGTTTTCAGAATTGATTGCTTTCAATGTTTTTTTAATTATTAAATTTTTTTTTTAATATTAATTATTTTGGTATGATGTTTCTTAATTTCAATTTATTAAGAACTAATTTATTATTCAATTATATATTTGTTTTAATTTTTTAAAACCGCCCGTTAAAATATTTTTTAGTGAAATTCACTTGAAATTTTAATTTTAAAAGTATGTTTAAAAGTGTAATTCGGCTTATTCTATGAATTTATCATATGTCTAATGTAATTCATAATTGCTAAAATAATTCATCTACATTTCCAATAAATAAAAGTCCCTTACAGGATTTAAAGAACTCTAAATAAAGTCTGCTAACAAAAACAGAAATAGTGTGCTTCTTGTAAAAGACCTGGACATTGATAAAAATATAAATAACCAATTTAATTGTGAGCCCTTTATATTGTAAAACCATTAAACTTTTTTTAATGAAATCTATTTGAAAGATTGGAATCAATTTTGATTTTTATTCGGAGACGATGAGCCAGAAGACTGAAACCATATACTTTATCGGACATAAAAGATATTATATTACGTCATTTGAACAACAAGATTCAGTTTTGTTAGCAGCATAATAATCCTAAACCTCATGCATAAAAAATAAAAGAAATTAAGAGAACTGTGTTATGAAGATTTGCCACATCTTCCCATCATGTGTTCCGCTCAATATCTCACTTTCTTAAAGGAACAATAATGAATACCTGGACGACTTAAGAAATGACTTCAACCGTTTTTTTGTTTTAGCAATTTAATTTTATCAATAATATCTGTAGTTGTGTGGGGTTTAGATCTACTCTGTTGTTATGTAGATATTTTTCATCTATTATTTCATTTGTCAGTACATTTCATCTGGGTAGATATTCTGATTAACTGTATTTTTATTGTACTGAGATAGACCTTCCTATCCAGCAATATATCCTTCAAAAATTGCAGTTTTACCATACCACGACATTACAGTATAGAACATGATAGAAGGCTTCTGCTTATCAATCTTCACCAGTAAATCATTTGGAATATCTGTCTTGTCTTCTACATCTCGATAAATGTGATCCTTCTGAAGATAATGTGGTGGGGAAAAGACAGAAATTTGAATCATCTGACATATTTCCATTTCTTTTATTTTCTTCAAGAATTTTAGAATTGACTTGAATTTTTCATGTCAGGTTTGTTTTTGCAAATCATTTAGAAAATTGCATTTATTTCCATAGTTAAAAACCTTAATTTCAAATTTTTGAGAATGTGAAACACTGTGATTGTTCTTGTGTTACAGTAAGTAAGCTTTTCTACTTACAATAAGTTATGATATAGCTTGTATTGTAGTGTTTTCAAACCAGATCAACTTTTACGCACTTTAGAAGCTGATGATTTTGTATGAATGTACCAAGAAATGTGGTAATATTTTAGAGCATTTTCTAAAATCCCAATTTGTATGCTAATTCTTAAATATAAAAATAATTTCATGCTGGACATTTGAATAATAATTCTAAAAAATTTAAGTAAGAATTAGGTCATATTTGATGGTTTTTGAAGGCCTCTGTAAAAATCAATCATTCTTCGAAATCTAAGAACTAATTACGAGGAAATATTATTTATCACCGTATTTTTAATTTAGTTATTAGTTAATATCTTTGTCGACCCAATAAAAACCTGTCTTAAATACATTTTGTTCGTTCGTTTAGATTTTTGTGATATTGTTATGTTTAAATAATTTTTATTAAATAATTTTTGTGTTTTAGTGTCATTTAAGATAATTGATAAGTGTTTTAAATTCAATATGCAGAAGCAGTTGAATATGATAAAGGATCGATATTTTCATTATATAAAAATGATAAAGTTATCAAAGGTTGTAGATTCTGTCTAAAGAATATCCTATTTTAATGTATGTAAGTGATGGTTTGCTAAATTTCTTGCTGGTATAGTTGATCCAACGTGGAAGAAGGGATCAGGGAGACCTCCGACTCGTGATGCTCAACCAGATGAAGTTGAAAGCGTAAATTGTGATAATCCTTTTATCAGTAGCGAAGATCTTTCTAATGTTGTTAAAATTCCTAAGGAAAGTGTAAAACATGTCTTGCCATTGGGTACAAAAACAGTTGATAAGATTAACAGCAGCACAGGAAAATCTTCAAAATGGACAGCTTATCACACAAAACATCATTACGTTAGATGAAAAGCAGTTTTTCAGGTGCACAAATCGAGGCAAACACAGCAGTTATTCTTCGAAAAAAACGGAAGAGTCCAGAATAGCATTGTCAAAGACTATTGCAATGTCCACACTTGGTGTAAAACACATTTACCGAGTGCCTATCAATTGTACAGTTAATACCACAAATTATCTTGAAATGTTTGCTCTTCCAGATATTTATCTATTACAGTAACAACGGAGACTTTATCCAATCTCAATACTACATAGCAATACAAGGCCCTATGTGACACAGGTTGTCCGTGATGCGGTTGTTGCTGCAGGAGTCACATTCACAATATAGTCCCTATATATCACCAAGGGACTACTTTTTGTTTTCAAAACTCACCAAATTAATGGCTGTCAAGCTTTTGATACAGCAGGTGACTTGGAAGCAGGCATTAGACAAGCTGTTAATTCTATTCTTCAACAAAAGTTTTATGATTCAGTGATGGCCTGAAAGACTACAGTTGTGTTGAAGGGGATTATTTTGATGAAAATCTTTTGAATTAAGGTTTATGTATTTTTATTACAACTTATTGTTGCTTAATATTAGTGATTGATTCTGTTAAAGTTAAAATATTCTGATTTTTTAACAATTTTCTTATGAACGCTTTTTTGGGTCGGCAAAAATAAATTATTCATTTCCATTTGAAACCCTTTTATAATGGTAAAGATGATTATATGGGTTAGTTACTACCATGGTATCGGTATTGTTCAAACTCATTAAGACAAAATTGAACGTAATATTTCACGAAAATAATAAAGTACTCGAAAAAGTAATTTTTATTTAATATTTAAACATTAATTTTATACTAAAATTTAATTGATATTAATTATTTTAAAAACAATTAAAATTTTAAGCTTCTAATTCTCGATTATGTTTGATATTTTTTGTGTGTTATCCTTTTACTTTAACACGCATATATTTTTAAACTCCCTTTGGATTGTAGATTTCTCTTTTACAGATACCATCAACAGTTGTGTAACTGTAATCTTTCATCTTACATATTTCTGCTACTCCAAATCCGTCATTGAAGTGCTTGAGAATTTTTTCTTTCTGTTTCAATGTAATTGTTCTCTTTTTTCTTAAAGCAGTGGAACCTCTATGTAAGGACAGTTTGATCGTTCCCAAGGGGTGTCGTTATAAAGAGGTTTAACTGTAATGTTTAATTTTTATTTACCACTAAATAAAATTTTTTTATCAAATTGGTAAACCTCTATATAACGACAGTTTGACCGTTCCCGAGGGCTATCGTTATAAAGAGGTTTAACTTTAATATTAATCATATAAGCACGAAATATAAAATAATACAATATATTATAATTTAAGCTGCAAAATTATTGTGCTATCTTATAAACAAGACTGATATGTAAACAATACTTTAAAAATATTAGCTTAAAAAATTAAATTACGCAAATCAAAATAAATAACAGAAAATTTTTTAAAAAAATAAATAACCTAAATTTTTCGGTATGGAAACTATTTCATACGAAATTCAAAATTACCCAAATGGAAGTCTCCTGTGTATATTTTAGTTTTTAATTTAAATATAATCCTTACAATAGTAATTCCCAAAAACTGATTTTATAAGATCTTTAAAAATTCAATGAAAGATAACACCTGTTTCAAAATTATGCACAAGATTGATGTTCGTACAATTAATAATTTTTCTCTAATTTTCTGATAAAATTTATCAAAAGAAATATAACACATTATTTTGTCAATAAATTTCATTAAACAATTGTTTCTTTTCAATATTATTTCTTTTAATATGACAAAATTTAGAAACAAGAAACTGAATGTTAAACATTAACTATTTGTACGAAAATTAAATCAATCAAGAACATCGCAACTAAGCCACAAGAAATAAGATTGGAATTGACAGACTGTTTGGTGTTTTTTGATTTTTCAATCAACCATTTTAATCGAAAAATGTCTGCTTTTTTAAATAGATTTTTTGAGAAAATTTTAACTTTCGGTGGGATAAAATAAAAGACATTTTAAAATAAATTCACTATCCATTATTCTTACATTCTAATTTACTGTAATTATAGCAGTAAAGATTTAAATATCCTATCTATTTTTTTTTATTGAACCAGTCTATCAATTTGTCAAATATATGCATATAAAAGATACCTTGTTAAATGTGGAATAACAGAAAAAACAAGTATTAGTAGATTGGTATATTGTCTTGTAAAAGCCATAATAGTAGGCCTCTATGGTTTCGTCGCAGAGACCATGTCTCAGATTAGCTTACAGCACTCTTTATCTTAAACTTCTTGTCAACAAAATTTACTTTTATGGTCCACTCTGATTCCTGAAAATAGTAAGCATGAAAGCTCGCCGATGAGACAAACCTGGTCTAAATTTTCGAGTTATCTGTGATTGATATCTATCGAACATTCTTGAAATGATCTTAGTCGATGTGTGTGACAATATTATTTTCATATAGAAACTAGAAAAGAACAAATTGTCCAAACTATTTTCTTTATTCCTGTTAATGTCTTATTAAATAAATAATTTAATATAATCCTTAATATACAAAACATTATAAAATATAATCGTATTTATTAAATTATAAATCTGTTTTTAACTGTTATTTCTTTTTTAAATTCCCGGAAATTTTTCAATGAAATTTTTATTTTTGATTAATTGAACGGATTGGAATTAGATATTAAATTATATATATATGTTTTTAAGAGAAAAATATTTTAATTATTTCTTCTAAAGGAACAAACCTGGTTTATACGTATTAGATTTGGTAAAAGGTAGTGAAGCTGACCTTGACGGCCGCTTGCGGAAAAATGATCGAATACTAAATATCAATGGTGTTGATCTTAGACTGGAAACACAAGATACTGCTGCCAGAGTTATTAATGTAAGATTTAGAGTAGTTTAGGAAAAATAAAATATTTTCAATTTTTGCTTTTTAGAATATAAAATTAATAATCTTATTTTATTGAAAATTAATTTTGACTTACAATTTAAAATGATGACATTAAGCTTGATAATTTCTCTTTACCTGTTTAAATTTTAAATATTTTAATTTTTACGTACATATACTCCGATAATTATCCGTACGATCATATGTAAATATTTTCAAGATAATTTTTGTATGGAAAATCAACACTTATGAAAAAAATTTTTGGTATTAATAATACTTTAATTTTCAATGCGTTTATTTATAAGTGTTTTTGTAGAATTTTTATCAAGAAAATATTTAATTTATCGTAATTAAAATTAATTTATGAATATTAATGCTCAATAAATATCCGTACGACCTTAAATTTTAATGGAAATAGCATTATATTTATATTAAATAGTAAAGAAATCTTTGTTTAAACTTTTTATTAATGTAAGTAAGACTAGTTAATTTTTA
>JBBMKC010251988.1:0-10300 GCA_037834085.1 Bipalium vagum | reverse complement strand
GTGTTCCACTTGATATTTCGTTTAATATTTTAATTTTCTTCTTTAAAGAAATATTTTTTCTTGATTTCTTGTGAAATTTCATTTTTTCATATTTCTAAAAATAGTTAAAAAATTATTAAATTCATTATCATTATTAAAAAAATTAATTAATTTAAATTACAAGTTTACTTACTAAATAACTAATGAATTATTCAAACAACTAATTTAGCATATTTTTCATTAAAATCTTATGGGCAATATTTAATTTCTAAACAAAATTAAATAGTGAAATTAACTAAATTAAAAAAGAATTTTTATGCTGACATTCATTTGTAAAACGCTATTTCTGACTTATAAACAGCAGAAAATTGTTCGATGTATACGATAATTTCGGCTATTTTTTAAAATTTGCTACGATGTAACCGGACTTCGATGTAAGCGTAGTACGATGTAACCGTTGTGCGCTGTATCTGGCAAATACCTGTCTTGAAAAAAGAGCGATTTTGATTCAATGTAATTTGAGTTCAAATTTTTGAACCGAAAATCAGCTTGATGATGTTGAAGAGACCTGAATAAATAATAATCTGATGGCTCAATGTCAGGGATTTAGCCGCAGGTGCGAGAACTTCCCAGTCTAAAGAAGTTCGTTGGTCCACTTTGACATTTGTGGTTCGGCATTTTTATGCAGAAGAATGCCTAGTTCCAGCACAATTAAATGGTCCATTTTTTTCAACGGCCTCTTTCAGGTAACTCAATTGATTTTTGTACGATTCCGATGTGATTGTTTCTCCTGGTTTCATGAACTCATAGTACACCCCTCCAAGGTAGTACCTCAAAATGTACTGTAAAACTTTTATCTGAGCGGTTATTGCGCTTTACAATAGACTTAGATGGTCTATATGGATAGATCCAAGATTTTCTTATCTTAGGGTTTTTGTAATAGATCCATTTCGCATCCGCAGTAAGGATCTTGTGCAGAAAATCCTTCTTCTTAAATCTGATTAGGAAGAATCACGAAGTTTTATATTGCCTATTCTTCTTTCTCAGGATAAAGATTATTCGCCAACGACCTAGCTTTTTCCAGTATTTAGTATTCATAAAAATGAAAAAATAATCAAAACAAATTGGACTTCTTCGATATTTGATATTCGGTATTCATAAAAATTATAAAATTCATAAAAACGTAAAACCAAACTGGGTTTATTCAATATTCATAAAATTGATAAAATGGAGTTTATTAGATATTTGACATTGAAAAAAATCAAAATCAAATTTGTGAGCTTGAGTGTTGCTCGCAATTAGCAGTTTTAACATTACTTGCGCCTGATATGAATCTTCATCTAATAAATTCTTAAGATCTTCATCCACAATAATTTTTGATAGACATCGGAGTTCTGCATCGTTACGGTATAAATTTCTTCTTCTAAAACGAGCAAACCATTTTTGAGGTTTTATACCTGACTAAACCTTTACCCAGAGCTGAAATAATCATATTTTTAGAATCATAAACCGTTTTCTTCAATTGTAAGTCAATAATAAAAATGCCATATATATTTTTGAGATGCCATTTGATTTATCGCTATTTATATGGAATATTAAAACAAAAAAATTTTTTATATGATTAAATTATTATTAACTACCTTAAATTTAATATTTACCTATTTAGCAAAAAAGCTATTTGATAGTGACCTTGGAGCCATTTACTAAATAGGTAAATTTTCAATTTGTAGACCTAATAGTTTAACATGATATAATTTAAAACATATTTATTTTCCTATTGAAATCTGTAATAAACGCACTTTAAAATATTTTTATAAATGTTTGGGCCAATTTTTTTTACTATGAACTGAAATTAAGTATCATATCATAAACGTAGATATATAGAATATAGGAAATATTACTTCATTTTTAAAGTCGGCAATTTAATTAATCTAAAATTTTTTATAAAACTCCATAAAAATCTTTTATTAATTTGGCTAGCAATAAAAACTTGTATGAGGTTAAATTAAAAAGTTCATAAAATATTTTATTAAATCAATTTATGTTGCCATTTTGTATAATTTACAACTCTGAAATATTTCTATTAAAAGATTTCTAATGGAAATAATTATTGAATAATTAAATAATGCAGTTTATTAATTAAATTTCTTTTATAATGTTTTTGTTTTATATTATTTCTTAAAAAAAATTTTAAATCTATTTTTTGTAATTATTAAGCATAGTATAAAGGTAATACTTTACTATATACAACCAGAATTGGAGCAAAAAACTCATTTGAAAAAACGAAAAAAATTATGCTACCTAATACAATATGTGTTAGCTGCGCGTAAAAACTTATCGACATCATCTGATCTTCGAAATAAGTCAGACCTGAGTGATTCGGCTAAGAATTCTCTGGTGTTGGTCGTCATGCGATATCAACAAAATCAGTCATAATTTGAAAAAATATATTTTTGAATGCTTTTTAAAATAATACTTAAACAAATCTTCGATTCTTAATAAATTAATATACTGTGCCATTAAAAATCAAAATCAAAATTATTTTAAAATAAATATTAAAAATAAATTTACAATTAATTAAAAATTTAAAAATTAGAAATCAATTTAAATACTCACAATATCAATTTCTATTTAAAAATAAACAAAGATTAATATATTAGGTCTAGTAATAATTAATCTAAACTTTTAAATTGATAAAGTTTTTAATCAAAGTATTCGCTATTGCTATTGATCACTTTATATCATCTTACAGGCAGTAGGGCTTTAACATTTTGTCAAACCAGTCATTGAAACATTTATTCCAATCCAAAGTTGGTATGTCAAGAACATGTGATTTGAATGCTTCTATGGCCTGTTCTTGACATAAAATCTGCTTCCCGCGCAAGTTTTTTTTCATGAAAAACACATTTTGTGCAAAATCAGGACTATGAGATGGATGACTAAGTAATTCAATGTTTTTATTCCTGATAAACTCGATTGTTTTATGGACTGTACTATTATCATAAAGGATCTTATTATTTTCACTTAAATTTACTTTTTACCATATTTCTACTATTATCCCTTAAACATTTGCGATCCGAATGAATGAAAATTAATGTGAATTAAAAACATCGTATTTACAAATTATTATTATTTTTTCATTTTCAACAGCTTTTAAAAGAAAAGCTGTAATTAACAAGGTAATATATTATTCGGAAGAATAATTCGTATTACACAATGCTTTACAACCAGAAGTTAATTATCAAAATTAGATGGTGCCGACAGTTGATCTTTTCAACAATTTTCATTATATATATTATATATCATTAAACTATAATATTTTGAGATTTCTTTTTTCTCACTACAGAAAAATGAGTTAATTTAATAATATGAGATCTGAATTAATAATTCTAAGAATCACTTTTCTGCTTAACAGTTTAATCTTCTAACTCCAGGCTCTTATATTTTATCATTAATTATATATTCTCACGTTTAATTAAAATTTATTTCTAATTAATGATTTAATTCATCAAATATATAACTGATTGCCAAATTAAATATACATAGAATAATGTCATTTCCAAAAGTTAATGAATAAACAACCTAAAATATAATGTAAGATTTCTTAATTAAAATACTTGGTAAGTTTTTATAAAAGAAATATAAAAATATTTAGAAAAAATAATAGCCTAATTTTGTTATGTTTTTGAAGATTGTTTTAAAGATGGTTTAAGGGGTTTTATAACAAATTAATTTAAACAAAAAATAAAATCAAGACCAATGTAAATTTTATTGATTTTACAAAAGTTTAATTTAAAAGTACACTTTATTTTTTGCATTTTCAAGGACATGACTGAATAGCATATTCGATTTTTAATTCATTATGAATTGAAGCTTCATCATATTGTAAAAGTAAACAACTAAAAATGTTAATTTCACATTGTTCTGTAAGCAAATACAGTGCTCAGAAATTTAAGAATGGTAACTTCAGCAATGTAAATGATCACACTGGAAAACCAGTTATTGTCTTAAGTAATAAGTATTTGAAAGCAGTAGTTGAAAGCGATACGCGAAAATCGCTTAGAGAAACAACTGAAAAATTGAGTATCACCAATTCAACAATTTTCCAACATTTTCAAGAGCTTGGAGCTTAATATATGAATACTACAACAATTAAATGATTAGCGAGAAAGGAAAATTAGAATTTGTTATTTGTTTATTTGGAGTTGAAATGAACCATTTTTATCTCAAACTGTAATCTGTGACGAGAAGTGGGTCTTATATATTAACATTAATTATTTTTTAAAATATTAAATCCAATTTATAAATTTTTGAATAAAAAAGATTAGGTTAATTTTTTTATACACCAAATATTCAAATAGTAATTTGGGAAATTTTTACTATATATTCTAAAGAAATTAGGTCACTAATTAAAAATGTACATAAGATGGGAGAATTTCATTGCTCAATACCAAAGAAATTCAAAATGAAAAAATCTGAGGTACTGAGGTATTGATTATAAAATTAAAAAACAAGGAAGAAATCGAGGACCGAAAGCATAGGTAGATAAACAGAAATCTCTAATGCTAAAAAGATTTTTTAATAAAATTTATAAATATTCAATCTACAAAATCTCATTTCTATTACACACTTTTCTGTAAAAAATATGAAATTAATTTAAATCATATAATTTCAAAAAGAAAGTTTTTTAATTATATCAAATATTTTCCATTAAAATAAATTTATCAAAATTTTTTCTTTTTGGTTTCTGTATACCTTAAAATTCAGAACTATTTAAAATTTTATTTTTGAATTAGTTTCCTAAATATTGGCCGAGGTAAAAATTTCTGGTTGAGGTTTTTCAACTTCATTTCTATTTCATTTCCACTTCTTTTTTTACTAATTTTATCTTTTCTTTTTCTGTATTACTTTTCTGAGCTTCTTTTGATTTTTGTACAACTGTAGCAACACCACAAACTAAACATATATCTTTAGTGACTCACAAAAAATTGAAAGACGTTGCCTAAAATTTTTTTACTCTTATAAAACATGTTTTGTAATGTTATTAGTTCTTTAAAAATATCTAGTAATTATCTAAATACTTTTAATTATCTTTGAAAAGTAATTGTCCAATTTAAAATTATTTTAATATACAGTAGGACAAAAACATATTTTCTCTCCTAAAAATATGCCAATCTCCTCTACTATTTGTTACCTACTTTTTCTGTAATCAAGTTCACTAATGATAAATATTGGGTTGACAAGAAAAGTTTTAATGAAAAGATAAAATCAAAATGTTTTTTGAAAAAAAAATCAATTATATATTCAACATTATTATTAATGATCTTTCTCCATCTTTCTGCCAAATTCATGTCACTTTCGAAGAACATCTGGGTGTATTGGCAAAAAGTGTCAATGTGCCTTTTGAAAGACTCATCGTTAATATTAATCAAAGTACTACAGAAAAATGTTTGCAGCTCATTAAGAATTACTACCAAAGCAGGAATTTATTTTTGCATTTTTAGATTTTATGATGGAAAATATTAAAAAAAATTAAGTCCAACGATTAATATCATTTGTAGACACATACCGTAATTTTATATTAACTTATATTTAAGTGTATCTAAATTAATGTATCTCTAAATTTTATCTTAGATTTTAGATACTTTTTGACGTCACGGCGTAAATATGGTATATTCCATATATCGTAAAATAAAAAATTATTAAAAAATTTCAAAAATAAAATATTTTTTTAATATTTATGAACACCTTATACTGTACCTGATAAATTTTACGTTCTTTGGTGATTTACTGTCTGTTATAGAAATAATATTTCAGTCTGTCACATACATTTTAATGTACCATTGAAAATAATGCTACAATCATTAATAAATTTTCAATAGACTGTTACTGAATTTGTTTTAATTTTAATGTATCCAATGTTTATTGTTCCCTTATTGATTCTCAAAAAAGTTATTAACAAAATAAATAACGATCAATTTAATTTTAAATAATAATCGCTATTTTTAATAACTTAATAATTATAAACTCTTATTAATACCCGTTCAAATAGTTGCAATAAATTATTTATTTTATCTATTTACTTTAATTTAGTAAATTGAAATTATTTTTGTTTAAAATAACTATTAATGTTTAAATTTATTTTCATTGAAAAATAACAAAATTTGTATAAGATATGGATAAATAAAAAGAATAAATTTTCTTGGACTCTTGTTATTCTTCATTTTTTATAACAAGAAATGTAAAAAATATTTTTAAAGTAATACATTAGAAGTAAAATATAAAATATTGCATGAAAAAGTGACCTCATTTTGAGTAATATTTTATTATTTTTTTTTATTATTTTTTTATTATTTTTTATTAAATTTATAAATAGAATAGCTATGACGAAGTAAATATATTATAATGTAATAATAATATTTTTAGAATTTATATTTTGGATAACATATTTCATGATTGTGATAAAATATCTGTTATATTAAAAAAATAACATTTGGACACAAATCGATTTGTTAATTTAATTAAATATTCAAATGTTATTAAACTTTCAAATCTTTAAAAAAATTTTAATTTATATATTAGGTTGTCCAGTATGAAATTGCGGATTTTCAATATTATTTTAAAAAGTCAAAAACAGCTAGTAAACAAATTTTATTAATTAAAATATTTCCCATCGCTTTTGTCACACTGCTGCCATCGGGATAATAACTGTTTAATTCCTTTTTGGTAAAACTCCGAACTTCTTGAATCGAAAAATTGAGCGATGTCCCTTTCGATGGCACCTTGGTCCTGGAAAATTTTATTAGCCAGAAATGAATCCATATGCTTGAACAGGTGATAATCTCTAGATGACAGATCTGGGGAATAAGCTGTATGAGACAAAACCTCGTACTGTAAGTCATTTAATTTTTGTAAGGTCACTTTAGAAACATATGGTCTTGCATTATCCTGCAGCAAGATTGGTCCCTTTCGGTTTACAAGACCTGGTTGTTTTTAAAAAGGCTTTGTGTGCATAGCCTCAATTTCTTGACAGTATGACTGTGCGGTAATCGTTTCACCTGATTTCAAGAAATTGTAATGTATTAAGCGTTCCTCAGACCACCACACAGTCATCATAGTCTTCTTGGGGTGAAGGCTTGGTTTAGACATGGTTTTCGGCTTCTCATCAGCATTTAACCATTGCACTGATCGTCTATGATTGTTGTACATAATCCACTTTTCATCCCATGTTATAATACGAGACAAAAAGGAATCAATTTATTTCCGATTTATTAATGACAAATAGATTTGCAATCAATATTTCTGTTGATTTTCTGTTAAATCATGGGGAATCTATGAATCAAGCTTCTTAACCTTACTAATCTCTTTTTGATTTGGACACATTGAAAACTTGAGCAAGTTCTCTCACGTTTGTTCGAGTATTTTCTTCGACAGCTGACTTCAATTGGGCTTTATTTAAGAGGGACTTGGGTCTTCCGCGGTCTTGGTTTTGGAGACTTAGGTCCCCGCCTCAAATTTTTTTGAACCATATCTGTGTTGTTCTTTCGCTTATACTACCTTCACCCCACGTAGCATTAATGTTTCGAGTTACTTCTGATACTCCATTTCCTTTCTACTTCAAATTTTCGCCTACCGTGTAGTCGATTGGAAATGGCGTGTTGAGACACATCAAGCTGGGTGCTAGTTGTTTTTTGGTTTTCATATTATCCTGTGCTAATAGGCCTTCTAATTCTGCATTTTTAAAATTTTTTGGTTGACCTGGGCGTTACCTTTCTTTGAGATCATAATCGCCTGTTCTGAATCGCTTAAACCAGCGTTCCCAAGTGTCTCACAAACTTATCGAATTAGAATACAGCGTTTTCAGTGGTGTTCTTTAAATTGCATAATAAACGCATAAAATGCCGCAAATTTTCTTTCCTTGGCTCATATATTGATATATAGAAATTAAGTATTTTGAAATTTGAAAATGTTTTGACAATTTAACTCTTACCTTTAGAAAGCTTGATGAAAACGATTACTAAAATGATCATTAAAAAATCATTAAATAGATATATGAAATAAATATTTAGATTTTAAAAAGTCCGCAGAATTAACTGCTACACCTAATATATCAAAATATAATTATGACTTAATGAAAAAAATGATTTTAGTATATAAAAATAATCTTATTATTAACATTGATTAACTAAATAACAAATATATTAATTAGTCTCAAATAATAATAATAATAATAATAATAATAATAATAATAATAATAATAATAATAATAATAATAATAAGAATAATAATAATAATAATAATAATAATAATAATAATAATAATAATATAAATAAAGTTGATCAACATGAATTACTGGCAGGCCACCAATGGAAGGTTGGGAAGCTGTATCACAATTGCATCATCGTGACTCACTCTTTCTCGTCGACGTTCACAGATCAGAAAGGAAAATATCACGTTCGTATTGGTCGAATCCAAATAACATTTTTATTGCCCTTATTAATGTCGAATTGAAAAGAGGAATAAAATTCAGTATTTGTTTTATTAAAATTTCAAATATAAAAAATAAATAATATTCTGTCACCAACCGATTTCACTCTATCTAACAGTTTTGATATTTGGGCTTTTATGGAGGAACATATTTAATTCGTGTCAGACAAAAAATGAGTAAATCTATGATTTTCTGATGAAGTGTTCAAATGAAAAATCAGGTAGTAATTTGTTTAATTGAATTATGATGTTATGAATCTTGATGTTATGATAATTAATATATTAATAAATATTATTTTGAAAAAAAATTTTTTTTAAAAGGAGGTTCACTAAACCTGGAAGACAGGTGGACGATGAATAATTTTTTTATTAAAAAATTATTTAATTGATAAAAAATTATTTTTTGTTTTAATGGAAAAATTCTGGGACAAATTCAATGGGAGAAATTATTATGTTCCACTATTTTATAGGTTATTTTATTTAGTTAATATTTTCAGATGTGATTATATTCACAGATGACTTCTACAAATGTGAAAGTTAAAATAAACTCAAAACATATTTTCCCTTCTTCGTATTCAGGATGAAGATTAATATCGTTGAGAATTCTTTCTTCTTGTTAAAGGAAAAAAATTATTTATTAAATTGACGATAATTTTACGATTTAATTTTAAGTGAATTTCATTAGAGCATATTTTAATATATTAATAAAATCAATTAAGTTAAAAACGATAAATCAATTCAGTTAAACGAACTATGAAAATTTTTAAATTAATTTATTCATTAAGAGTTTATAATTTTGTTTAATTAAAATAAAAATATGAGATCGTTTTTTTTTTCGTTCGCACACAAATATTTATTCCTTTCATTTATTTTGTAACGAAGAATCATTTTTGTAAAAATTAATTATTTCTTTTTATTTGATCCGATATCATTTCCATAGGAAAATATTAACAAAAATCGCACTTGGTAATCATTTTTAATTGAAACTTTCCTATTTTCAATATTAAAATTGAAAATATTTTCACTTTTATTTCGTAGTATTAAGTATATAATATTATAAAATGTTAAAAGAAAATAATTCATTGATTATGATCTTCTATTGCTTTCCACCGTTTTATTAGTTTATATATTATATTATTTAAAATCTATAATGATTTAATTGTGACAATAATAAGTGCATTAAAGTGCAAAAAGGCATTTGATAGATATTTAAAAGATTTATAAAATGAAAATATAATTAATTTAATTGTTAAGGAAATCTTAATATTATAATTGTCAGCATTAATTAAATAAAATGATAAATTTTGTCTCAGCAAAACACCACTTTACAATAAAATAACATTATTTTTTCATAATTTTCTAGTTAGACGTACGGAGGAATAAAATAAATTGCAAAGAGAAAAGAACAGTTTAGAAAAATAAATTAAAAAATTTCACGTAATAAAACAAGATAATTATTATTATTTATTATCCTCTTCTGTACATATTTAATTAATTTAAGTTGTCCAAAGTTTTATCAGAAAATGACTTTCTAAACGATTAAGATTAAGTGGTTCCTGATAAAATAGATAAATAAATTTCTCAGGAATATTTAGTTACCATTTTGTAAGAGCACCATTAATCAACGGATTTACAATAAATATTTTCCAATTTCTTTTGAAGTTTTCTCATAAAAACCCAATAATACCAAAAAACTCATTAACTTAAACAAAGAATTAGAGTTCCGATGTTATAATTGTTTCCATATAATAAATACAATAATAAAATAGTAAACTAAAATATAAAAACAGGTTTTCCTTTATTATTATCATCATTATTATTATCATTATTATTA
>JBBMKC010251987.1:0-20495 GCA_037834085.1 Bipalium vagum | reverse complement strand
AGTCTGATTGTCGGGATAAATAAATGACAAAGCACAATAATCGAATAGGCGACAACAATTAAATCAATACTTCCATTGTTGATAAGATTTGAATCATCAGCATAAAAGTAAAAACCAAATAATGCCCACAATAATCGAATAGTCTGAGTTCCAAGTACATTAATAAGAATAATGATAAGCTCGCACAGAATTATCTTTTCAAAAATCAGATTTATCAGTGATAATGATTAAAAAGAAATTGATAAAAAAACAAAAAGAAATTTAATCAATAGGGAAAAACGACTCGTCAAATCCTGTCGATTGATCCCTGAGTCGTCTAATAGACTCGGACCCGTACGCCTACCAAACGACCAATCAGAACAGGACCCATCGTTTATTTATGTTGAATCATAGTAAAAGAAGATATCGATTCGCTGAAAGTAACTTTGAAAAGTATTATAACGGTAAAGAATTCTTCAAATAAGTTCCTCAAAGTTCTGCAATTTTTCTTCAAATATTTTGATACCAACAACTTCTTCCCTAATTTTTAATAACGATAGCTTCTACTCTAAATTTTGATAACAACTTTCGGCTCTCTTCTCTACTGGGCCGGTGGCCAGTTACGACTATCTTTTTTTTGACCAGCCGACCACTTCAGACGTTGACCAATTTTAAATGTCGAGAAATCATTTATAAGAAAATTATCCTTGTTCCATTAATGTCCACATTTCGAGATTCACAAAAATATTAAAAATATTATCTTTATCTTTATATTATATCTTTATATTATTATTCAGACTCGATTGCGATTTTTATTTATTCACCTTAACTTAGAATCAGAGTTGTTCCTTTAGCGCACCCAACATTATCGTTTTCAAATCTGATAGTCAGCCCACCAATCCGATTATTGACCAGCGTCGTTTGTGAGAGAAAGCCTCCCAGAGATTCTCAACAACAGTCCTATCTCATTGGCTTGTAAACAAACAATGATGCTTGTGTAGTGAAATCATATGATGTCTGGGACAATTTTGTTCAATTTACTGATTTTCTGAAAGTTTTGAGAAATACAACTTAGGCCTGCATGTGGGGGAAGATTGGATGATTTTCGTTCTCTCCATATATTCTACAGATAGATCTGAGCATTGAAGTAGGATGGACGAAAGATTGCGGAATCCAAGTGGAAAAGTCCTTGTGATTTTGAATTTAATTTGCTCACTATTCAGTTATTTCATGATATGAATGCGACATACAGAAAACATTTTTTCTCAACAGAAATTTTTCTTTTCAGTTCCTGAATTTATTTAAAACCTTATAAAATTTATATAATAAAAAAAAAGTACTAAAAAATATTTATCTTCATTTATTGTGATGGATACACTATCTGAACAAATTACGATTCAGATAAAATAAATCATCCCACGTCCACCAAAGCTTAATATAAGCAATGGCTTCTTGAATGAGAAAACTTTCTTAAAAATAATACTGAAAATCCCTGAGTGACTGTATCTTTTCAAACATCAATTAACTCTTTTTGAAATAAAAATATTTTATTATTATTCCTGACACTCCTTTGTGGTAATTTTCCACAATTCCCTCGAATCCAACATGAATGGGTTAAAAAACCAATATTAATTATTTTGATTATTTACAATATAGATTGATTTAAATGGCAATTTTATATATGATGATCCTACTAAAGATTTTTTTGAATTTAAATTTACTTTAATTGTATTTATATATTTCAAATACCATAAAGATTACAATTTTTTCCTTCTTAGTTATTTAACTTTTTAAAGTATAGAATTACACGAAGCTTTTTTTCATATTCGTTTATTATTTCAATTGGTTTCGAATAAAATGCAAAATCAAGATATTTATCAATTTGTTTACATTCAGAAGTTAATATTCTTTGAATTTTAAAGATTTATTTTAAAATGTTGATTTTTTATTTCTCTATTTCATCTAAATAATTATTATTTTTCATTAAAATGGTTTCTATTTCATAAATATATATTTACATAAATTGATAACAATTTTAAAATCAGTTTGGTAAATTATTAAAAATCCTTTTAGCATATCTTTTTCGTTATGATTTTTAGATCTTAAATGTGATAATGAATGTTTCTTTTACATTCCATATCTCAAATATCACGATTACATTTTCCAACTATTTTCTTATTATTCAATATCTTAAAATGATTTTTAAAGTTTTAATGATTTCTTAAAGCTATTCTGAAAATATTTGTCGCTTTTTCTGAACTAAAGAACGACAGAACCAAAATTTTAAATTCCTGATTTCATATTTTTAATTTGTTGTTTAAAAATAAGAAAGATTAAAAAATTGAAATAATCAGAAAATTGAAAAATTTAAACAATTGAAATTCCTAAAAATTATAATATTTCAAAATACATAAAACTCAGGAAATAAAATATTATAATATTTTTCTACGTTTTGAAAATATTTATCACCTTTCAGAATAAAAGTACATTTATTTTATCAGTCATGGTTTTTGTCCATTTTTAAAATAAAATGTGTGACATTAAAAATTTGTGTTAATTGAAATCAGTATTGGTATTGTTTATGATTTTAATTAGTAGTGTTAAAATAATGAAGCATAATCAAGATAGAATCAAAATTCAAATTTCGGATTTCATAAAAATAAAATATCTGGGTAATAGAAAAAATTGAAGAGAAAATTAAAAAATCATAAATATTCGAAATTGAATCAAACTATTTATAGTTAGATATTTCGATCATTTAGTAGAAATGATGAGTGTGGCTCAAAACATAAAGATGACATTGTAGAACTAAATATATAAATATTTTTATGGAAATTTTTTATTAAATTAATTAAAATGATAAATGTGCTCGTTGCATAAACTGAAATTTTAAAAATTACACACATTTTTCGTTTATATAATAATTAAATAAATATTCAAAATCTTCTTTTTCTATAAATGTGATATATCTGAATAAATCTGAGTTTTATTTCTGTTAGAAATTTCAGACAATTAAAACTTTTAGTAATGAAGAACTTTGATAATGATGAAGAAAGAAAAATATGCGAATCATTAGTATTTAAAATGACTGAAACCAGGAATTTATTCACAAAATGGAGAAAGCAGGTATCAATGAATGATTATTGTTTTCTTAAATTAATACTTTTAAAAAAATATTTTTAAAAATATTAAAAAATTGTCTTTTTAAATTTTAGAATTAAAAAGGTTTTTTTTACTTTTGTCCAATAAAAATGTAGATAGAATATATATTTATTTATAATACTGCAAGCAAAGAACACTTGCCGGAAATTATCATACATTACTTCATGGTGAACAAAACTGCCGCAGAAAGCTGCAGGATATTAAACGATGTTTATAAAAATACATGCATTTTCTCAGGACATGTGCGGCATTAGCTTCACCTCTTTAGAAGTTATGATCTCAGTGTAAAGGAATATAATAAAATAATAATCAGTTTAAATACAAAATCGTTTAGATGTGTGTGTACTAAACTTTGAAAACAATAAACAGTGAAACAAAGTAATTGTAATACACCATTTGTCCAATAATGTAATTGCTATAATTCGGTCATTTAATATGTAACTAATTCAATCATTGGAGATTGGTTTCAATTTCTGCAAGTTAAACACTTTCTTTTGATTAAAAATTTAATTAAATAGAAAGAAAAAAGTAAAAATGTATTGACAGAAATAACGAACAGATTAATAAGTTCTAGGGAGGAGCAATTTGACTGGGGATTCCTCCTTTTTTTTCATAATTTTGAAATGAATTATTAACATGTTGAACAAAAATGTTAATTAAAAACAGAATCTATCGTTTTACATCTATTCATAAGAATTTATTCAGGATCCTTTTTTGATTTCCAGTGGTTTCTTGATAAAAAAAGTATTATCGAAAATCTTTTCGATAACATAAGGTCCTTTGAAGATTCAGCCTAACCTTGAGTTTGACGTTTTTATTTGCAGGGTTTTCTACCATAACTCTGTCACCAATAGTTAATGTGGGATTTTGGATTTTTTATCATACGACTCTATCATTATTTCCTGATTATATTTTATATTTAATTCTGCTCTTCTCCATGATTCTTGCATACGTTCTTTTATTATAGTAGCATAATCTGGTTCTTGCATATATTGGCTAATTGGATTTTGAAATGTTAAATTTATTGGAATATTTGTATGACATAGATACATGAGGTAGAACATAGGATATTCTGTCTCCAAATGCACTGAGTTTCGGTAACCAAATAAACATGAACCAATGTGTATATCTCTATCATTTTGCTTCTTATTAAAGTATCAGAATAATATAATGGCTAAAGTGTATTTAGGGCGTGGTATTTAGTTTCAAAATGCCAAAATAATTATTAATTTTCGTTAGACGTTCGCTCATTAATTCTCGTCTTCGATCTGTGAGTAGCTTTCTCGGTACTCTTTATCGAAAAACGAAATAATAATAATTATTATCTCGCAGCCGAAATAAAGTCAGATTTAAAAGCCTATTATGGGAAATAGCCGTATTTCACTATTGACGGTCTCACACCCATCTCTACGAATATATAAGTTGACGGGCGAAAATATTATTATTCTTTTTATTATTCAGACGATTTTTATCAGGATAGCAGATTTATTTCAAACTGAAGAAGATCCAGTGTATATCAAAAAGAAGACGTTTATCTAAATTGATCCGTAGACATTTTTGCTTGAAGAAAGTTGTGCAACAAGATTTCACTATTAGTCTATTGAGGTTAGGAATTCCTAGGATACCGAAAAGGACCTAAAGGGCGACCCGAGGATCAATTGTCTCTCTATATGAGAGTATTATTTATGGTTTTTCATTTGTTTAGTATTTTGATCCATTTGATTCTTTCGTTTGATTTTTGGAATTTGATTTAATTATTAGCAGTAATTTATTCCAGTCAGACATTTGACTAATATTTTACTCTAATTAATTTTCTGAAATTTACTGTGAGGCTATGTAATCGGTGTTATTGTAAATTGTTTTAAGTTTAATAAAGTTTTATTCTTATTATTTTGATTCATTTTGAGGTGAGAAACGAAATAAATTTTTATCGTGATCATTTTGATTCAATAAAGTTTAAACGTCTAGCTGTGTAAGGAAAACGAACTCAAAATTAAAGAATTGAGGATTTAGTGAAATTCGAGCTAAAGTTTTATATTCCGATAAGGGAAAATAATAACAATATTATTATCATAATTATTATATTTTTATAGACCCTTAATGGTTTCTATGCACTTATCGAAGTCTATACTATGTACATTTTAAAAAAAATAATTGGAAAAGTATTACATTCGTAATATATTAGTTTCTTTAATATTTAAGTTTCTCCTCTTAAATATTCTACGAGTCTTAGGGAAATTATTGTTCACATACTTCATAATTCAACAGAGCATATAATATTGGCATATTTAGTATGTTTATGTAAGTCATAGAATGACCATGTCGAGCTTTCCATTTGTGGTCCGATGTCGTGCAGTGAACCCCATTTATGTTTATTTCTCGTTGAGGTGACTTTTTCCTAATTATATAAATTATTTCGAAAGATAAATAATAGTTAATGTTTCTAGATTGAATGTAAAGTGATCAGTTGTTTATTGTTATAGAAAATATTTTTCAAATCGAAGGATGAAAATTTCAAATTGTAAATTAAGCCAATCTATATTTTGTTATTTTAATTATGTTTAGACCACATTAAAATTTAGTGGCCTATCGAAAAAAAACAATTCTATTTATATTTTAGTAAGACTCAAGTTTAACTTATTTTTATAAATATTCTTGCAAAATTACTAAAATAAAAAATATTAAGCCTCGCTTTTGAAAATTGGTTTTGATTTTATTTTTATAGAATAGATATGTAAACTTTTTCAATAATATTTTAAAGAAAAACACATTTGTTTTAATATTACCGTTTAAAAGCGGAATTGAAACGTCTTTGTCTTTATTCAGCCAAAGTAAAGTTTGTTTTAAAACTAATTCATATTACTAATATTAAATTGATTTAGAATAATAATATAAAGATGATGAAGAAGTAGCTGAACCTTCTAACTTGATTTTGTGCAGAAAGAAATTTATTTCCGGAACAATGTAGGTCAATTTTTCAAAATTATGAATGTAAGCAAATAATCTTATAAAGACTACTATCATTCTCATAGAAAAATATCTATTTTAATCTTTATTATTGATTTTCAAACATTTTAGCTATTTATTTCATCATTTCGGTTTTTAATTGAATAATTTATATCAACCTTTTAAATAAATGAACCAAGTATTTTCCTATGGGCAGTGACGTTGCATTTTACCATGAAAAAAACAAAGAATCGTTTTTTCGAAGTTTATGACAATTTTAAATTATCACTTTATGAAATTGAAAAATTATTTTTGGTGAATGTAATTTGATCTAGAACAAATCGATAGTTGCTTTATTTACCATACTAAAAAGATCTTTATTGGTAATCTGCTACTCTCCTTTCTTAAGGATACAATAATTCCTAAACTGGGTTTCTTCCAGACCCAACTACATATTTCATGATAGAATTTCGTGGATATATTTTATTACGATTTTTGTACGACTGTAGAACATTGATTGATCATACATGGTCATATTTTTAGCTTCACAGAACCATTTTTCAGCATAATATGTTTTCCATCCTATACATATAGACATATTTTGAATCAAGTGTGGTAAGCACCCCAAAATTTATAAACTTTAGAAAAGGCACAATGAATATTATCAATTATCGGAAACTCATGATAAAATTGTCACTTTCATCAATTACTCAATTGTTGTAAACACTTCGATTAAAACAGGAGTGAAATCTATAAAGTGTTCGTAAAGTCTGCACACATGATAGTTGGATATTTTTCGTGTAATTAAAATTAAGATTTATTTTTATCCAAAAAACATCTTCAGTGAAGCTTCATCGTTAAACAGAATACAGTTTTCTTTAAAACGGAGCTTTTCCTTGAGTTTTGTAGTATAGCCGAAAAACATTCAAACATTTCAATTCGTCTATCCGTTTCATCCTCTGTTAAATAATGTAAGAATAAAACTTTTTTGGTTTTAAAATCTGACCGACGGTATGTGAAATAACACGCTTATTCTAAAATATTTACCAAGTTTATAGCACGTACAGTTCGGGAGATATTGTAAATGTGTGGTATGTACTAAAAATTCAATATCTTTCAATATGAATAGACAAGGAGTAAAAATACAATTTTTTTGCAAATCAGTTATTGCCGTAATTACGTTTATATTATTTCGATTTATTATCGCCATATAACATCCACGGATCATGTTTTTTTTACCTATTGGTCAAATAAGACTTGATGCAACTCGAAGGTCAAAATAAAAACTTGGTGCAACTGAAAATATTTGTTACATTTTAATAAATGAAAAAGTGCTTGTTTATTCTTTTGTATATTCTGTTTTCACATCCATTCACAAAGGTATGAATGGAGGACAGCACCATATACTTTTCATTGCGACTATCTTATTCTTCAGTTTCCCCCACATTGACTCTATTCGTTGTGTATGAGTACCGGTCTCCCTGTTGACAAAGGACATCTTATGGTTCACCATTTGATGTATATAATTTTTGTCCTTAGATAATTGCGAATAAGCTCGCCATTCGTCACTCATTATAATGGAATCATTCTAATCAGTGGCAGATTTTCTGTTTTTTACTAACTGCAAAAATATATTTCCATTTTTGGAGTCATCAATCATACCAAAAACCCATAACTCATGGTCAGGAGCACGGCCTTTATGATTTTTTGGTTTGTATCTTAAAAAAAAAGAAATAAGAAAATAAATGAGAGAAATATTAAAATACCTAAATAAGGATTCGTATATCTGAATGATACGCTCTGGTCCACCAAATCTAATTGAATTTCCCTGAAAAAAATCTCACATTGTTGTCCCATTTGTGAATAAAAATCAACAATGACCGACTTTGATAGTCCAGTGTCTTCAATGGCAGACTTTTGTGATCTGCCCAGAGCCCATAAATGTATACATTTGTTCAGAGAAATCTTAAATTTTTCAAAAAATGATTTTATCCTGATAGAAAAATAATTAGTATAATTTTTACTAAAACAGCGCCATGAAACACAATCAGTGTTTCTTTTTCATTTGCTTTCCTTAAATTGATTGTCACAATCATCGCATGTATCTAAAAATTAAAATAATGAAAATAAATAAATAATATTATGAATGCCTGATAATAATAACATTATTTTCTCTTAAAAAGCAAATTGCATCAGCTGGGGTACCTAGAACTAACGTATTAATTGCTTTCAAATCCATTTTATGCAAATAAGATATAAAATTGATTATTTATATCAAATAAAAACATGACATAATTTATAGGTAAAAAAAATTTGATCTAATTGGAAGGTATAATTAAAAACATAATACCTAAAAAGGTAAAAAAACATGATCCACATCCACCAGTAATCAGCCATCGTTCCTTTGTCCCAGTAACTCCGATACTGGCTTTCCATAGTCGCAAAATTCGTGATGAAATAGGTACTATTGTACAAAAAAACCCTGCAGAATTCCTACAGATAATCGATATATCTGTCTTGGCTGTAGGTATTTAATCCATGTGACTTTTGGATCTTCATTTTGAAGCACGTGCACATGCTTCCCACATTTTGGGTATGAGCTATGGGGTCCACAAAATTGGTTCGATGTGCTTTTCTCTGGTTTTTATGGCCTAATATGAAAATTAACTCGGAAACAATCGTTAAGTTAAACACAAATGCATATGAATCAAAAATAATTTATGATAAATGTTACGAATAATAATTGAAAAGAAATCACGAAAAGAAAAGCAGAGATTAAAAGGTAATCCTGGCCAGAAGTGACAAGGGTTTTCCAAATGTACTTTTCAGGTCACTTATGGATTTCCAAACACACTGGGCTCTCTTTAACGAGTGACTTCATGAATCTGCAATGTATCTTCGATGTAATGTTGTAACATTGATATTTATTTGCAATATATTTGGTATTTTATTTATTATTTTTCGGTATTGTTAATTTCAGTAGTATTCATATATTTACTTTATCACGAATGAAAGGAAATCGAAGGAAGAAAACCAAAGTTTTCGATGCAATATAAAAGGAACAGCTGTAATAATTTAGAATGTTATCGGTAAAGCCCCCAAAAATTGACCTAAAGATTAAAAAAATTTATCTAATATCTTGACCCATAAAATAACGGAAATTGACCTATAAAAACTATTAAAATTGATTTTATTGACTTTTAAATACAAGCTGTATTACACAATAAGTTGTGTAAATAAAGTAACATGTAATCGAACCAAATTGGTTCGAATTTTGGTTTTATAATTAAAATTAGCAAATATTCTAGCGTATTCACACAAACGAGTTTCGGTACACAAATTAATTTGATAGATCCAGTGAATTATTATTATCGTTAGCTGCAATATCAAAAGAAGTCATTTGTTGAATAAAATTTATTTCAAAAACAAATCATTTTTCGAGGAAAATGTGCATCGTGTACTATTTTGTTCTTTGTATTAGTTTTCTTTCTGGTAATTTGATTGCCTGCCTTCTCCGCTCATTGGGATATTTCTTAAGTGTGTATTAATAGAGAGAAGAAGGTAGTAGAGACGAAAGAGTCAGAGAAGAGGTAATAATTCATAAGATAGTCAGAAATAAAATGATATAAGATAATAATTATTTGCTGATATAGACGTCGAGGCCCATGAGAGGTACAGGAGGTCAAAAGAAATACATACACTCCTTTAAATAAGTCTGCCCACCCTTAGTTTATTTTATTAATAGAAATAATATTCCAAATATGTACCTGGATTCCATGCGTGACATTCGGAAGAATACAACATTGTTTGTGGCTTTCAGATTTTCTTGTTACGTACTGTTATTTTTCTTGTCAACAAAACTCTGGCCTTTCCTAATGAAGCATTTAATGGTACCGAAATGTGTGAAAATGAGGCCACGAATTTTCTATAATAATTTGCTAATCCTAGAATAAACTTGTACCTGTTTTATATTTTTCGTTCCGCTGCTTCTCGTACTTTTTGTATTGTTAGATTTTGTTCTATTTTCTATGCCGATATTATGTCCTGCACATTATATGTTTTACAAAGTCTTCCTCATTCACATTTTGTGCCGAAATTTACCATCCTAACTGTAATTTGAAAATTACGCACTACTCCTACACTTTATCGAGATATTAGTTTCTCTTCTTTTTCATCTTTTAATTTTGGTTCAAATATTAGGTTGTCCAGTATGAACTGTCGTATTTTTAGTAGTAATTTAGATAAAAAAGTGAAATTTCATACTGGGCAACCTAATAACACATCTGTTTCCTTATTCATAGGAACAATAAACATATTTGTTCTGATCGATGTGATATGGTAAATTTTTCCATTATTTTCATTCTATGCATAACTTTTTAATTCAGAATTGATACTATTCATTCTCAAGTGACTAACGATTCCATTGTGCTTCCATTGATTTTTATTGCTTGCATATAATGGTATTTGTCAGGTAAGAGTGAAAGGAATTTTTTTAACCATTGTTAATCCGAATACCTCCTTGAGATTTATACCCCCCAATTAAATCCGATGTGACTTCCTCTACTCCTGTAAAGTTCACCAGTTTTTACCCATTTTCTTTTAAAATATTTAACCATTTAAATTACAAGTGTTAAGAAATATATTTAACAGAATTAAAATTAATGAAGTGATGGATTTCAGGCTGAAGTTCAATTCCTTCCCGGTGTCAGTAATTAAAAAAAGGCTTTCTTAAATTATTAAAGGCTGCACATCTAAATGTATTATTTTAATTAGCGATTATAATTGTGAGGCTAACTCCAGTCCTCTCTCTACAGTCATTTATCTACATTTGTTTGAAATGATCAATCTAATATACTAATTTTGAAAACTCTTTCCATTTTCAAAGTTAAAATATAGTTGTGATTAACAAAATAAACTTTTACTGTTTCAGTCTCAAATTTTCTTCAATATCTATCTGCGGGATGTCTATTTTTCGTTTGATCTAAAAATATATTGATTTTTGTAATTCTTATTTAAAATTCTTGGAAATTATGAAGTTCGTTTTTCTCGGTTAATTGGTGGAATTGGGGGTTTTGAATTTTTAATTACTTCAACATATGTTTTATTGCCTTGATTACTTGTTTTTGGACAATCATGGTAATAATAAATATATATATATATAATTAATAATATAATAATAATAATATATATATAAAATATAATAAAAGAGATAAAAAAAAAGGATTAAATAAAATAAAATTGATTAGCACGCCTGATTAATTTTTTTGATTGATGATAAGTGTTGAATGGATTTGGTCGGCTGGTCAAGGTAACGAGCTTGTCAATCGATTTCCTTTCACAGACGTGGATCAATCTTGTAAAAGAAACCTTAACTACCTGTACGAGTCCGAATGGTCTTTGAAAGTCCCATAGATCAATTTTATGATTTAAATACTTTTATTAAGAACATAGACAAAAAATGATTACGTTATGATGGGGATATATTAATATATAAAAAGATAGAAATAGAATAGAACCAAAAAGATATAGAAGTTGCGATCAGTTAAATAGGCCTGATCAATTATTTACCAATTATTATTATCTATTTTAATTTTATAAAAATTATTTTTAATAATTTTTTTAATGCTTAAAACCTCTTTATTTTGAATACAACATAATCAAAGTTAATTCAAAGTTTTCAAAAAAGTTTCAAATATTTTCTGCTGATGTTGCAGTTGATGTTTCCCCTTCTGCTCCTCCTCCGGTGTCCATTAGTTCAGAGTCCGAGTCCATATAGTCGTTTATTTCACTATCTGCTATTGCAACATTATACATATTTTCTCTGCGTCTATCGTGAGCATTTTTTAATTTGAATAGTTTTAGTAAGGTTTTATCAATTTTGTTGCAATAGATTCTGCAATACCTGCCAGTACTAAAAAAATATTAAATTTATAAAAAATAAAAATATTACGTTTTTCTATTAGATAGTCTTTAATTTTTAATTTCCTAAACAAAATAAATAAAAATATTAAAAAAAAATATTACTTTCTTAATTTTTGATTTACTTTTTGTAAAATATCCACCTTTGTTTGCAAGTCAGTATATGCTTGGTTGTGTTTCAAAATTTCAGGATTTTTTTCTCAATGAACTTTTGAAGACTTAATTGAAGTTCCTTTTCATCGTCTAAAAAATTATAAGTAATTATTAATAATTAAAAATTTACGGGTACATGTTCATTTTTGCAATAAAAATATTTTTAAAAGTATTAAAAATGTTAAGCTATTTTTAAACAAAAACAAAATTTATATTTAAAAAACTGACTAAATTTAAGAAAAGAAAAAAAATATATAATAATTAAATTTCAAACAGAAAAAATAATTAAATTTTATAAAGATAAAATTTCAAAATGATAAATATTTAATATATATATATAATCATTTTTTTAATTAATTAACCAAAATAATTGTTTTTTAATATTATTATTTAATAATAAATTAATATGACAGTGCTTCTCTTTCATTTGGAAAAATGTTTGCATATGTAATATAATAAAACAACAATACGGTGGAATAAAAAAATATTTAATATGTCACAGTGATTAGAATTCTTATTTGTCATTGATATGAATGTTGTCTATTGCTTTGAATCATGTTAAAGTGACACTACGACAATCAAAAAATAATGCTTACACGACATAATGTCATCACCTAAATTGACACTACATAAAAAATCATTTAAATTTGATACTCCATGATTAAAATAAAGACACAAAATAAATGTAGAGCTTTACTAAATGTTTCTTCCTTCCAGGTATCCAGACATATGAATTCTGGTAAAAAATCCTTTTTGTGGTTATCGATGCCCTTTATCATTTTCAGCCGTAGTTTTATTTTGTTGTGAAAACTTTCCACGTGCTGCGTATGTACACCAGTGACTGGACCTATGAAGTTACATGTGCGCTACCGACTTATGTACATAATCTAAGTTCAATTTAACATAAGACTGGGCGGTATATATTATTTGAACCGTGACGAACAAAACTTCTAATAAAAGACTTGGTAGAGTTTTTAGTATTAATTTGTTAAACAATGGTCAAAATGGTCATGGAGAATTACTAAAATTGACCTTCTATTGATATTTGTCAGGCTCACAAAATTTGACAAAGACTTCAATTTTTTTAATCGAACTAATGTTAGTCTTTAGTTATTTTGAAGTTTATTCTGCATGCGCTGAATTCCGCAACAATATGTCTAACTCTTCTCTCCTAGACAATATTTTCTTCTCACCATGCATTTACCAAAGATCGATAGGCATCTGCGCAGAATGGCCAAAACGTATCATTGTAACAATGAAATAATTTATGTTTTCCTAGGTCAATTAACCTCTATTTGTTAAAGATTTATTGATTATAAACAAATGAAATAAGCAATAATGAAAATAAAAGAATGAAATAAGATTTTACAGTTGTTTTATTTATCTTCATTTTTGTTTTTATTACGGCAAATCTTTTTGCGCCCTCTATAGTTAAATTCTGCTGTTGACATAATTTGAATTTTTGTCTTTCACTCTAAAAATAAATATTTTAACAAATCGTTTTTATATATCCACATCTCTGATTTTTATTATTGATTACAAAATTTCGTTAATTTAAGAATTAGATAAACTTTTAAAATCAAGTGTATAAGACTTAATCTAGTAAGTTACTATATGTGAGGTGGTCTCTATTTTAAAAAAATACATTCAAAATAATTATAATTGCGGGAGTTTCGCAAAAGTAAGCACAAAGTTCCAGCAAGCACTTCTTATTCTATGTGTGTGATAGTAATTTATCAACTAACTTTTTTTACTTATTCGAGAGTTTAATTCTCGGTCCAAAAATCCAAGCACTAATGTTGTCCTAGATAATATCCTTTCAAATTCTTTAATAAAATTATCTAGATCATCATCTTTCCTGAATATTTCTGGCACCAATCTGGCTGCAAAAATGCCAAGACGGTGTTGTTGGGCCATGGTAATGAAATTTATATCGCTACTAAAATCCTGAGACACATCTTCAAAATATGTATTTTTCTATCACAAAAACTATTTTAACAAAACTTTTAATTAAATATTAACAGTCTGTTTGAGGAAAAAAATATTAAGTCTTACTAAATTCCGCCGACCTATAAGCTAAGCACTTGCGGATTGCTCAGAAATTTTCCATGCAATGGGAACTCATAAAAAATCAAAGAAAAAAGTTTCACTGTTCTATAAATTGTGATCCACAGAAAATTTGTTTTTCTGTAATTTTTTTCTTCAAACAAATTTCTTCAAATGTTTTAATGGAGATGGATGATTTTGTTTAACAACCATCTTTTTCTTGAATATTTAAAGAGCAAACAGATATATCATTGTTTAATTTTGTGAGCTTTGATTTTTTCGGATCGTTCGATTCGGTTGCGAAGCATTATCACCGATTTTGTATTCATAAAGGAACATTGTACTAATTTGGATGTCGTCCTTCTCGTTTTCAAATGCCTTAAAATTGACTTAATTTTTAATAGATTTCCTTTAAGATATAAACAAATTTATATTAATAACACAAAAATTCATAAAGCAAAAATGAGGTCATAAAATCTGCTATTAATTTCTTTACAACCTAATATATAATGTTCGTCAAGATTTTTCGTACAAAAAGAATATATTGACTACTGCTTCTGGAATGAAATCTAACCGGAAAGGGTTTGTCTTTATCTAATTAATTTTATTAAAATAATTTACCTTTCTTTGATGTTAATAAAACATTTTAATTTAATTTGACCATTTTTGACATTTATTATTATTATTATTATTATTTTGTTTATTATTTATTTAGTTTTTTATATCATAAAAAGTTTTTTCTGAAATTTGTAAAATAATAGTCAAAAAAATTATTTTAATTTTTAATAATTAATTTTTAAAAAAGTTAAACTGTTAAAATTGTTAGTGAAAACTTTTCAAGTGGCTTTCATAATTAACAAAAAATCTTGAAATTTAAAAACAACAAAATTTCACAGATTTATGTTAAAAATTTGAATGTCTTTCCAAGTTGCATGTCTCTTAGACTTCAGCTGAGATTCTATGTCAAATATACATTATTTCAGTTAACCTTATAAAGGATTACATATGGGATAGGACAGTCAATTATTTTTAATATTCCAACATAAAATATTCACCGATATGAGGACATTACCTAGTGGTCTGTAAAGTTCAGTATGTGATTACAATGGCTTTTACAATTGGTAATAAAGTGGCAGATTTTCTGTGTTTTACAAACTGCAAAAATATATTTCTATTTTTGGAGTCATCAATCATGCTAAAAACCAATAACTCATGGTCAGGAGCACGGCCTTTATGATTTTTTGGTTTGTATCTTAAAAACAAGAAAATAAATGAGAGAAAATACCTAAATAAGGATTCGTCTATCTGAATGATTCGCTCTGGTCCACCCAATCTAATTGGATTTTACTGGAAAAAAATCTGACTCAAACATAGAATGATCATTGAAACTTTTATCGAGATATTTTATATAATGTAAATTTAAAATAAAATTTTGAGACTTTGTCCAATGTAAAATATTAAATTAAATCCAATTTTGTTTAAAATGATAAATTTAATCATAATTTTGAAAATTCTTTTGATTTTAATAGTTAAAATTTAGTTGTCGTTCAATATCTGTGTATAAGTGCTCCTTCAACTAAGTAATTAAATTCATGTCAGCAGGTCATTTATGAAGTCGACGATCAAAATGTCGTTATGGAGAAGTCAATAACATCTAGTTGGTTAATTAATCAGTTCTGTTTTTTATAATCAGCTGATGGATTGTATTAAAAAATAGCAGCTTATTAAAGATTAAAATTACCTTGAGTCGAGCAAAATAGCTCTTTTTACGTAATATTACAACAATGAGAGTGACATTCTAGAGAACTTTAGACAAAATGTTTTCTTTAGGCCTATAAAATTCATTTTTGAAAAAGTTAAGTTTCAGAAATATCTCTCATCAAATGGTTTAATATGTAGTGTATCACATTTAACATGATGGTGCGAAAGAAAAAAATCAGAAAAACTAATTTATTTATATTACAGTAACATAAGCGAATAACAACAGCAATATCAAGTTGTCCTGAAATAAAATGTTTATCAAATAATAAGAGCTAATTCAAACAAATAAACACAGTTAATAATAATTTTAATTTAAAAGGAAAAAAAATCTTAAAATTAATCTTAGGCCTAAATTTCCATTCCATCAACTGAGCGCTCACGGTTGCTCACTGAAGGCCCTGTTAAACGAGACCTATAGATGAGAATTTGGTTAAATTGACCAAAAATAACTGCATATCTGGCTTAGAAAGAAAATAGTTTGGTGTTAATACGTCTTAAAATCACATATATTCGAACCGACCCGTTTTTCCGGATAACACCCGCCGGACATGAGTTGCACAATCATTTCATCAATTTTTGATTCTAGATGCATAGGTTTTCCTTGGATTTTGCAATATTGTATCTACTCTCATTCTTTTGTGATGTTCAACATTTTTAGTGTGTCCGATGTTAAATGTCAATTCCATAAAATGTGTGCATATTTCACAAATGAAACACAAAAAGTTCAATAAAATCGAGACAATTAATTAAAACAAAATAAATACTCAAGATTAATGAAAATCAATAATCTAGCCTGAATTAATATCAGGTTGAAGGTAAGGTTCTTGAAAAATTTTAAACAAAAATAAAAACCAAAATTTTTTTAACAAAGATATTTTTTTAATCCTAAATATAGTTTCCATTATTTTCAACAACTTGTCTCCATCTATTTCACCACCCTAATTAGTGTGTGAACTACGAAAAAAAAAATCTGCGACAGAAATGAAAAAACAAAAAGAGTTACTTGATTTTTAACATTTATTTTTAAGGTAATTAATTAAAATAGTTGTGTAATTTTATTAAAATTTACCAACTGGGGGGGTTTGATATTTCAGTAAATTATTCAAGTAATTGTGTAACTCTGAAGAATTACCAATTACAAAAAATAAAGCTTGATATTAAAAGAAATAATAATATAATATAAATAATAACAACTAAATAAATTACTTGAAAGCATAAAATATGAACTGAATATTTGTGATTGATGTTGTACATTTATAGTAATATGCGTCAGCCTTGGTAGTCGAATTCGTCTGAATAATTTAGTGCTATCTTCTAATTTATGCAGGTATTTCGTGGTTCAAATTTCGAATTGTACACATGTTCGGTGCATGTGTATGATGATCGGCTCCTAAGAGTAAATTATAATCAATTTTTCCTTCTTGCGAGTTATAGATTTTAGTAATCATTTCAATTATTCCTCGTTCTTGGGCTTGAGGAAAGAGGATAACTTTACTAGCTTGTTTGATATCTTTCATGGAATAGATACCTCCATCATTAATGTATTGTAAGGGTTTGAATTCTACAATATTTTTTATATCTAAGGCATCAATAGTTTGAACTCTATCGCGTAGTGGTTTTCCACTGTTCGCCTATTTTATAAATTGGTGATATAATTGGTTCACACATGGCCATTTGAGGTTGAACGCTTACTTCGGGAATCATTCTAGTGAGAGGGGAAACAAAACTAAATCTTGACGTAAGTAACCAAAACCGTAAACGTAACCAAAAACTCCATCTTGAATGATCAATTCAGGGTTATTTATTGCCAATAATAATACATTTTTTAGTATTTCTCTAGCCAATTTACAGTTATTCAGAATAGTTTTTAGATAAACATCTTTTAATTGCCTATGTATATCATGGTAATAATCCAATTTAATATCGGAACTATTCTTTTGTTACTTTTTCCTTGGTAACATGTATACCTATATAGTTTCAATGACAGCTACACCACATTTAATTATTTCTTTAGTGTTGAGCGTATTAGGACACTAGACGTTTTCAGCTCATCGCTACTAGAACTTCATCGGTATGCTGATCGGTAATTATCAGGAATTTTTGTATATTCCCTGTATTGTAAAAATATATTATTGAGATCGCCATTTCTATCTTCGGAGAATCGAGCCAGAAACCGAGCTATTCGTGAATACCGTTGAAAAAAGCCTTTCTTTTATCTAAATACATTGTTTGTTGTGTTTTAGTTCAAATCTCCAGACGTGTTCCTTATTTACAAGCAAAACTTTATTTTCTAACTTAAACTTTATTATTTTATTTTTAATATTTAATATTTATTTTTAATTTCGAGCACAAAAAACAATAAATATTTTTCAAAAATGTATTTAGGTCACACCAAAAAAAGTAGATGTTTAATTTTCTTTTTTGAAAATTTTGAATTAAAATTGAATGAACAGAATGACCACAATTTTTTTATCTTCTTTTTTATTGACTCTGCTGATTCTGTCACATTCCACATCTATGTTATCTTGCGTATCCACCAACTGTCTTTTTAGGCCTCGTTAAATTGAAGAAATGCGAAACTATCTGAATCAGATCATAAAATTCAATTTCCTCAATACATTATAAGGTACATTTAATTATTTCTTTCTTTAGTATTGAGCGTATGAGCTCACTTCTATAGTACGCATAGTAGACAGTAGGCGTTTTCGGCTCATCGCTACTAGAACTTCGTCGGGGTGCTGATCGGTAATTGTCAGGGATTTTTGTATATTCTGTAAGAGTAGGATTTGGTCGGATTATTTTATATTACTTATATTATTATTATTATTTTATTTTATTATTATTTTGGTTCTTAATTGATATATTAAGCCCACAAAAAAAACAGGAACACGCATTAGAAATAGCAAAAATTCCGGTTTGAAAATTCCAAATCCATGAGCCTTTGCTCTATTAATTCCTGCT
The DNA here is from genome assembly GCA_037834085.1 of Bipalium vagum. Taxonomy (NCBI): domain Eukaryota; kingdom Metazoa; phylum Platyhelminthes; order Tricladida; family Geoplanidae; genus Bipalium; species Bipalium vagum. The sequence continues at coordinate 1,568 of JBBMKC010251987.1, read as the reverse complement.
CTTCTATAACCTCTTGCCCTTTTAACGATGTCATTCATTGAATAGCTCCAAAGATTTTCATTTTCCTTCAGCATTCCAACTTGTGCCTCCAGATTCTGAATCTGCTGTTGTTGCTGATTATCCTGTTGAAGTTGCTGAATCTGATGTTGTATTTGTTCTACTTGAACTAGTAAATTATTCAACAATGCGTTCTGTTGAATTAAATTATGCCATGATTGGTGAAACTCAGCAACATTGGGGAGTACTGGCATTTCCCCTAAGTTATGACCGGCCATTATGAATTCAAATAATATTGTATTATTATATTATTATATTATTGTAGCTACATCAGAGTTTTTCTACAATAATCCTGTTAAGATCCTAAGTTGATGGACAAAAAGATGTTAAAGGTTGGAGCGTAAATTTAATACACAAGAATAAATAAAGTTTCATGCACATTTATGAATGGACGATCACCAAGATACTAGAAGTGTTATTGATAATCACAAAGTTAGAAAAGTTTATAATCACAAAAAGTTTTTGTCACGAATTTGATGCTGTTGGTGTTTTTGGAGCTTTGTTTGGTCGTAGTCTCCACATCTTTTTCTTTTATTCTCTGCGATTGCTGCTTTTATAGTAGTTGTTATCGTAATAATAATAATGACAGGAAATGCTGAACTGTCGTTGAAGTAATGCCTAATTGACGTTAAAATATTTAAAATAATTGTTGATGAAACGACAGGATCTGAGAAATGATTATTATAATGGCCGGAATAAGTATTCGCTAATTGCAATAATAAAATTTTATAATTTTGCTTTATATAACTTTTATTACAAGATATATATAAAATTTTTTGTATCTTTTAGAATTTTTGATCTCTTATATATGGTTAATTTTATAGGCTATAGTTAATTAAAGGCAAAAATTTGAATTTTCACGTAGCGAACAAAAACAAATAACAATACATACAATAACAATTAAATTTCATTTAAGTTGATCTTTGCCATTAGTTTATAACGATCTTTCTTTTTAGTCATTTCAACTATTTTTTGAAGATTTGTCTTTTCCAAATTTCCTATTCTTATTTGAAAATAAAAAATAATCATAGACATAATCATAAGTACAAGTAACGATGTGTTTTCATTAAAAGAAAATGACAATTTTGATATACCAAGACTATTTTGATACTCATATTGCATATTATATAAAAAAACCGCATTGTCTATATTATTTGAAACGGCACTGCATATATTTGAAACCATTCTAAAAAATATAATAGCCATTTGAATTTTTAAATATTATTTGAAGCTGGGCTATATTATATCAATGAATATAACTGAATAATTCTAATATTAGATAATACCTAAGACTTCAAAGTCAAATAGAAATACTTTAACTTTACTAATAATTATCGAATATAATACTTGAAACTGTACTAATACTTGCAAAATTACTTGTAAACTTTTACCCAAATAATTAAACGTTAAAAGGTTTTAAAATTTAATATTTTTAACCAAGACAAGACAAATTAAAACTAATAAAAATATATATTAACGTTGATGCTGTTCAGCATCAAGTAAATAAACTA
>JBBMKC010251976.1:0-10300 GCA_037834085.1 Bipalium vagum | reverse complement strand
ATATCTTCATCATCCAAGGGTTCACATGTTATCACATCGTCGTCGACATGAATAAATTCATCAATACTTACGGTATTGATATCCGGATTCGTAATAACCGGACTAAACTGTATTCTCTTAAGAAAGAATAAAATAAAATAATATAAATAAAGGTCTAGTAAGAAAGTAAACGGAAAAAAACAAATTTGTTATATAAACGGAGTCTTTAAAAGGAAGCAGTCAATTTTAAAAGGAAGAGAGAAACCAAACCGAATAAAAAAGAAATTAGACGAAACGGAAATTAAAACAAAAATAACAACGGTAGGAATATTAAGCAGTAATTTTTTTCGACTACGAATTACAAGTCCTTAATCAACAGTTAATATAAATAAATATTACATTTTGGATCAGCAATCCTTAAACTTCAATTGAATTGGATGCTGCAAAATTATTAAACATAGTTAACAAATGTAAGGGTGATCCAAAAGGACGATCAATTTCATACTATAATCTCTTTCTTATCCCGAAATGCATCTTTTTTTCTTTTGTATCGTTCCACATCCTTGACAACAAATGTGATTCCTGGCTAAGATGTTTCTTGAAGTTAATCATAAATATTTACATTATAATTTTAATAATAAATATTGTTGTTGATGTAATTAAATTATTTAAAATATTTCGTAAGTTTTGGAATTAATAATATTAAATAGGGGAAATTTTTATTACATTAAATAGTAATTTATTAGAGAGTTTAATTGGGTTGTGAGAAATTTTATAATATTGTATTTTATTTAATGTCACAATAATGGATTATGGTGTAATATAATTCTTTATGTTAAATTTCTCTTTCATATTTTTATCTATATATTATGTATTAAATAGAAAAATTAATTTTTTAAATTGGAAATTAAATATTTTAATAAATTTATATTTTCCAGATTTATTTTAAATAAGATTTTTTAAAAAATATACAATTAGATACATTTACCATGATATTTGTTTAAAAAATGTAAATTCATTAAAAGTGACCATGAAATAATACAATTTATTTTATAATGCCTTTTACTAATGTGAGTAATTCTACACCAAAACGTACACCAATTAAGAAACCAGAAAAACCTGTTTTGATTACTCCTAAGGCTCCTTTAAATGTAAATGATTTTATTAATATAATGATTAATTTTAAACAACAATAATAAGGAAAATAAATCCAAGGCAACTGAGAAAAATGAGAAAAATGATTTCAATGTAAACAACAAGAAAGTTCCAATGCCTACTGCAAAGAAATCAAGTATTGATAATGTCAATATTATTAAAACTAAAGATAATCGTCAAATTTCTTCACGTTTCAAAATTAGTGCTTTTAGAGAAATTCAGGATTTACCGTCTTTAAAAGGCAAAATTTATAAGCTTGATTATAAAAAATATAATTATATACAGAAACCCCAATTGCTGATCGTGAAACTCTTTTGGTTGAAAAACTTAATCAGTGCAGCGTCGTTTTTGACTTTAATGATGCATTAGGTGACACAAAATATAAAGATATAAAGAAAAAAGCATTGATGGACATTAGTGAATATTTTTCATCAAACCCTGGAGTGTTGGGTGATGCTGTATACAAAGAAGTAATTTGCATGGTCGGTGCTAATGTTTTCCGTACTCTTCCACCTTCTTGTAACATATCTGGACCGGATCCAGATGGTGATGATGAAGATATATATTTAGAAGCTTCTTGGCCACATTTGCAGGTTATTCCTATTGTACAATATGATGATTTTAAAATCTTTTAATTTGAATATTAATTATATTTCTTTAACGTCTCTCGATTTCATATAGTGACAAAGGTGTATTTTTTAAGATAATAGATCAAAATTTCTATTTTTGATTTGTTACATTTCTAAAAAATACTCTAACACCTGAAATAATGCCCCACGGACTTTATTTTTTCCAGCGTTAGAAACAGATCGTAAGGGACTTAATTAATTTATGAAAAATTTAAATAAACGTCCAAATTCGAAAATTGTAGAAAGATGAAATATTTACTCATTGAACTATTTATCGTTTTAGCATTTAAGATGATTTGTAAAAAATATAAAAATGATAAAAAATTAAAAGCTACAGTCAAGTATAAAATAAACAAAAGGATTTGAAAAACGACAAACAAATTCATGATCGACTGTAAGGTTATGCAAGAATGGTTAAATAACGAGGAGATGATCGTAACTTTCAATACCGAGTAACATAGATGTCCTAGAGGAGCAAGAAAGTTATCATCTGAGTCGTTAAAGCAAATTGTAGTACTCAGAATAGAAAATGATAGTCTTCAATGAAAAACAGTTAAAAGAGCAGATATTTTGAAATGGATCAAGTAAATCGCCAAAGAAAATTCGATTCAGCTCAAAGTTTCGAATGAGTGGATATAATGTTTTCTGAAAATAAATTTATTTATAATTTGAAAAGGTAATTGCATTTCTGCACTTAGCAAAGATGAATTAATCAAAAGATCATATATATTTACCAACCATGTTAAATGTGTAATTTCTGAATTCGATATTCAAATCGATAAAATTTATAATCTTGATGTGATTGTCATTTTTGAATCAATTCAAACCTCTTTAAAAAATGGATTAATTTCGTGTTTTCTGTAATCACAAATAGTGGTATTTCGATTTTAATGGTATTTATCAGTGATAAGTTCCACATTTCAATGAACGTTGAAGACTTTCTGCTAAAAAGAAATATTTTATATGGTACTATTCCCGGTGGTTTAACTCAACTCTTGCAACCTGCTGACGCTTTCTGTCTTAAATCTTAAACAGTGCAATTATCATAAATTAATAAATTCGCATGAAAACAAAGAGTTTAGGAAATATTAAATGTTAAGGCCCAACCTTTGAGATAATGGAATAATGATTTAAAGAAAGTTGGAATTTATTAGATCTGGAATTAATAAAATTGGATGACTCTTAAAATCTAGAAAACCCATCTGTATCTTTATTAAGGGAGGTATTATTTCAGGTTTTAGATTACTTAAATAAAAAATTATCAAAATTTTCGATGTGACTGAAGATTTTCTAGAATGTTATTTAATAATTAAAATTATATAATATAATATAATAAACGTAGTTATTAGATTGACAGGTACGTATTTTTCATAGAAATTAATAATATTATTTTAATACTGTTTATGAGACTAACATTAGTAAAAAAAACAAATATTAAAACGAAATTCTCTTATAAATTGTGTCATTTTATTAAAACTAAATTATAAATTTTGCTTATCCAAGAATGGTCAACCAAAAAATATCAACATGATTTCGCAATTTGCTAATTGTTAATATTTAAATTAATCACAATCTCTAGTTATCTGATTCCAATAACTTATAGTTGCGTTTACTAGTTATCCACAGACTTTTTATAGACCAATAATTCATAAGTCCAATTTTTTATTCAATTGGACCACAATAAGTCTTATGTTGAAGACATACTTTCAGTACCTTTTAGTTACCAAGCTCGCACCGAGTCCAAGAACAATCATTAACCCTCGCCTATTAATTACAGTTTTATAGGTGATTGCTCTTTATCAGTCTCTGTTTCTGAATAATATTTCTATAAAAATTAAGAATAAAAAATATCAAGCTTGTGAGAGTTTAAAGAGCTCTTTTATAACGGATCTCAACCCTTCCAGTCCTTTGATATCAAATTTGCAGATAGTTGTCTTCAGAATATGTAAAAAAACCATATTTAGAAAAAACTAATTTAATTATGCCTTATACGAGTAAAATTGAGTCTAGTCTTCTTCGGGCAAACCTACTCCTTAAAGGTCGATTTAGTCTAGATTATTATTATTACTTTTATTATTATTATTTTATTTAACTCTTTTTTTATTCTTATTATAATTATAATATGATGGAAACCTAAAATAATTATGAATTTAATTTTAGAATAAATAAATTATTGAGCTTTAAGCACATTTTTAAGTTCTTTGAGGTATTCAGGTCATGAAAATATGATCAGTAATAATAAAAATAAGTTAAAAAGGAAAAAACTGATAAAAAGTTTTTAGACTTGTACATAAATAAAAACGCCACTGAAACGAAACTCGGTTTTTGGGAAAAGTAAACTACATAGGTAAATAAACTTAATCACTTTTCTATAAAACCACCTTCTGCTTCCAGGCACTTCGTCTATCGAGTTTTCACAGAGAGAGACCATTTTCGAAAAACATTAGTAGTAGGCTTTTCACATGAGATCATCTTTAGACTCAATTCTCTGACCTCATTGATGCTTCTTTAAGTGATGAAACAAGAAAAAATCACTGGGAGCCAAATCAGGACTATAATGTGGATGTGAAACCAGCAGAAAGTCTTTTCCCATTATGACATCTGTTGTTCGGTTAGCTGTATGAATTAGAGCATTATCAATGAAGAGAAATGGGTCTTGATTCTTTGGCATCAGTCGCAGCTTTCTCAGATCACTAATTAGTGCACAGTATTAGTGAGAATCGATGTTTCCTGTGATAAAGTCAATTTTGATCACACCTTTTGTATCCCAGAATACATTCAGAGTCAGGCATATCCGGTGATATGTCCCTGAACCAAGCATGTTTGGTGCCTTTTCCTCAGGAAATACCCATCCTGGAGGCTCACGTTTACTGTATGGAATGTAAAGATTCAATGGAGTCTCGTCCTCTGTTATAATATTCTTCAAATAACTTTGTCCAAGAGAATGAAATAGGTCCAGATTTTCTTGACATGCTTTCATTCGCTATTGTCGCATCTTTGCTGCTACATAATTTTCTGACTCCAATATTCTCTATAATACTCTGCATAGTCTTCTTGCTTAAATTTCTCAATGTTACTGATAAATCATTTCATAATTTTTCATTTGGAATTTTAATATACCTCTCAAAGGACAAACCATTAAATATTTGGTCTACCAGTTTCAAGAAAAATCTAAATCTAAGAAAGGATCTAATGGATGGATTCAGTGCTTTAATGAAAGACTCAATTGGACTTTAAAATGCTACGAAGAAAGATCAGCAGACTAAAATGAAGCCGAAGATTTTATAGAATTATTTGAATAGAAAATTTGTGTTTGATAAAGAAAATGTTTTCAATGTTGATGAGAAGACATTTTATTACAAGCATATTTCCAGTAAGAGTTTTGTCGAAAAGACTGATGATTGTAAAAGAATCAACCTGAGTAAAGAAAGAACAAGACTACTGCTGTGTGCTTGCGTTTTCTAGCTTGAAAATCTAGATCCTTTAATAATTGGAAAATCCAAAAATCCAAGATGCTTTAAAAAGTGAATCCACAAATTTTTGGAGATCAATATTATTTGAGTAAATACATGTGGATGAAAAATGAGATTTTCAGTTCCTGGATCTTCGATATTAATGAAAATATGAAAATTTCGAAAACGAAAAATTTTGTTACTGAATGATACCTCTCACAAAAATTGAATTAGCAATTTACTGCACTCATTCAACCACTGCACGTGTGTTTCATAAAAGAGATCATTACGAAAATTGTTACTTTGAATCAAATATAATTAATCTACATGAGTACCACTTGGATTTATTTATCAAAAAGATTGTTCTGTGAGATGTTCTGCAATAGGTTTAAAAAGCATGGAAACGGGTTTCTTCACATATCCATAGTAAGCTGTTTTAATAAAGTTTTGGATGTAAAAATAAAACCACGAATAGTGCACTACACAAATATTGAAGTAACAATAAATTTACTAGTCGTTCCTCTTTTCAGAAGACACAGAAGACCAAGTAATTCACCAAAAGGTTGAAGAAAATAAGAATTTGAGCGGTGATAGTTTTCAGAATATAGTGCTTCTTTGAATATGTTTATTACTGAAAATGTTCCGGAGAAAGTCATTAAATTTTATGATTTCTAAATAATCTATTTAAAATCAAGATAAGATTATCAGAAAACCCAATGGCTATTATTATTAATATTAAATTTAAAATAATTATAATTAATTATAATTAATTATCAAAATTATTTAATAAATAAATTTTAGTTAGGACTTTTATTGTTTTGTTCGAATATTCATTCAATGTTAACTTGTTGGATTTATAAAAGAAACGAATGAATAATTGATTATAAATATAATATAAATTTAGGTGATCTTTGTTGTTGAAGAATTAAGCTGATAATGAATAAGGAAAAAATCTATTTTGAGTATTAGGCAAATTAGAATAATTATTAAATCTTTGGAAGTTTTGAATATATACATTATGAATGATAAGAAAGAATAATTATTCTTAGATATTTCTCAGATAAAGCTAACCAAGTAACAATCAAAATCAATGTCCTAGCTTAACAATAATCGCCATAGATTTGCCACAACAGTCTTGATTTTAATCCGTGTTTTTAAAAAATAATATTTCAGTTGAGACTAAATAAAAACTGTTCTGCCTATGTTTCTCAAAGTTTAGTTAATTTATATTTAATATTGAATAAAACAAAGACCAATGCTGCCAGATGTTTATAGTTTCTATTTAATCTTGTCACTGTAAGAGGTTTGTCAATATTTTTTCGCTTTGTAAGTTAAAAAATAAATTCTCAAATATTGATGAAACAAAAGATTTGGTTTTTTTGGATTTTAATAATCAAACTAAAAGAATAATATATAATTTTTATTTAATAAGTTTTAAAATTTGTATTCATTTCAAATTTTTTATATTTTATAAAATAAATAAAATTTTATATCTATTTTATTGGCTTATTTATCTTTTCATTTAAACAAGGGAAAAGCTTTATGTTAAGTAAACAAAATTTATTTCACTTTTCTGAAATAAATAAATAATTTTCAAAAAGTTAATTTTTATCTTTCATAGAAACTTTAAAACATTAAATATAATTTTTTTACATATTATTAAATCAGAAAAATATTTTTTTATATTATTAAACATTAAATTTTATACGTAATAATAATATTTATATAATTTATTTTACAAAAAATTTTTAAATATTAATAAAAATTGTGTCGTTATCTCATATTTGAATTAAGACGAATAAATTATCTGATGAAAATGATTCCTATATGTACAGGATGGTCGTTAAAAAATCTGGAAATTTAATACAATTAATTTCATTGTTTAATTAGAATGTCGATTTAATAATAAATCAATTATTATGTTGTAATTTTTTAAAATTTTATGTCAAAAGTGAGACAATTTTGCGGCTTTGAGAATCCTACATGGAGATTATCACATTTATTAAAGGTGTTGCCTGAATTTTTTGGAAATATTACAAAACATTAATTTGAAAATCTTGTTAGCCGTTTTTTAAAAGTCCATTAAGAAATTCTCACAGAAGAGGAACAGATTTTTATATATTTAAATAAGTTATTAAGTTACTGTTCCAAAAATTTATATTCCTTTTCATAAATAAATATAAATTGACTTAAAAATCTATCCGCATGTTTTACATTGTTTCATTCAATGACTAATAACTCTGCTAAAATAAATTCTATCAACTTCAAATTTTTACAAATTATAAACGATTATTTCGTCTATTAAAAAGAACAATTTTCAACCAAAAACAAGAATTTAAATTTTATAATGGATAAAAAAGTGAAAATGATCGGGACAGGTACTTTGCTGTATTCTCAGACTTTAGAAATTAAGACTCACTAAAATTTTGTATATATTATTCCATGATTATCATATTATTCTGATTAAAACTTGATCTGAACGAATTGATTTATTATCCATTAATTTAGTTATCAATATTTTTGTTAAATTTACATATTTTTTTATAAATGAATTCATTTTCGAAGGATGTAAAGTGCAAAAATAACAATTTTTAACTTTTAAACTATCTTATAAATTTCCTAACATTAAAAGTTACATTCATTCTTAAACTTTTTTTAATATTAATTTTATTTATTTATTTATTTAAATTTACAGGATTCAAAAATATTAAAAACACTTTGAGACTTATTTATTATACAATATATAAGTCATCACTAATTAATCTGTTGATATGATCATGTGTGTGGTGTGTGGCTAGTACATTTGTGACATTTAAATGTCTAAATAATAATAATAATAATAATTTTTAATATAGGATTATTAAACAAATTAATAAATATATCTGTAAATGCACCCAAGTTACACCCAGGTTTGAAAAACTGAAAAATATTCACTTATACAATTACTGTCTTATTTAAGTATAACTCATAAAGAATTAAGTATTTTTTGAGATTAATTTCAATTATTATTATGTCATTTTTTGAACGTTTTAATTTATAAAAAATGAATGATATTAAAATACGGATGAAAGTTTTACTGAAGAAACATGTTTTAGTGGACTTAAAATTAAGAATTTATGTGAACCTCATTATTTTGTAATATTTTTTTAATCTGTTGAGTCTAAATGCTGTTATTACAGATTAAATTTCATCTTTAGGACAAATATAGTTTCTCAGCTTTAGTCTCCTTCACTATGTGAAAGAAAAATAAATTGTAGAAGAAAACGTATGTCTTAATTTAAGTTATAAAGATGAACATTTATAAAGTAAGATTCTAAGAATAAATTTTGTAAACATTCTAATCAATTTATTAACAAAGATCCAAATCCGAAATACCATTAATAAAATTTTAAAAACTGAAACTTGTTATCTTGAGTTCTTAAATGTCATTTGTGAAAAGTAAAAAATAATTATGAAAATCAATAAATTTTATTAGTATAAGTGAAATTAAATTATTAATTAAATTTAAAATATTTAAATTAATTTATTAAAATAATAATAAAGGGATTTTACTCTCATTTTGAATTTGTAAACATTCATTTCGAATTTATGTAAATCAATTTTAAATTTGTTTAAATATGCATTATTAAATACTTTTTGTAATGTTTTTGAATAATTGCAATCATTCACTCATGCTCTCAAATAAAGATACTAAACGAATAATCGATTCGTATCTTAATGGCCATACCAAAAAAGAAATAGCTGATGTTTTAAATATTAACAACAGTTTATTCTGTAATAAAGATATGTTTAAAAATTACATATTTAAAGGTATATTTGGGTATATTTAAAGGAAGGTGGAGTAGATAGTAAGTTAAAATGTGGGATACAAAAGAAAATATTGACAAGTGAACATTTTCAGTTCTTACAAAGCACCATTGATGAAAATGTAATTTTAAATAAATTCTTGCTTTAAAAAAAAATAATTTTTTTTTAGGTTTTCTTTTTCTCAAATTTATTTTTATTCTTTATTAATAATTCTGGGATTATCACCCCGACAAATCCATTTTCTACTTTATGGATTTTAAATAAATGAAGATCTATTTCAATGTTCTTCAATAATAATAAATAATACATAACGATTTTTAACCAATTTTAATTAAAATTAAGAAAATCTTTAACTTGTTAAAATGTTCGCTAAAATTGTAAAAATGTTGTTAATTTTACTCCAAAATAATTAATATTATTTAGTTTCCATTCATGAAACAAATCGTTTGCAAAACGACTATAAATATTTTTTGATTCTTTGCAATTCATATCAATAAAAATTACCATATTAACTGAAAAACATTTTTTCGGAAAACAATTAATTCCATATTTAATTTCAAAGGATAAAATGAAAATATAATTTTTTTAAAAAAGGTTTTGATTTGTTAAATAAATATTTCTTAAATCTAATAAAATGAATTAAAAGGTGGAAATTATCGATCACTCTTAATAAAATAAAATATTAATTTTTATAAAAAATATTAAATATTATTTTATTTGACTCTTCTTTAACATTGAGTGTAACTATAGCGTAACCATTTACGAAACCAGACAAATCAAAATGTACTTAAGAATCAAATGACTTTCATTAATTATAAATGTTAGAATATATAACACAAACCAAAAGTCTTAAGATCACACAAATAAGCTACAATAGATTTAAACTAATAAATATTTAAAGGAAATTATTCGGCTTTCTCATTATGGTGAAGAAAACAGTTATTATTATATTAATTTGAAGTTTTATTAATCCCAAAAATTATAGTGATTTTTTGGTGAAAATCGAGTTTTTAACTATATTTCCTGAGGATAGGTGATTTTTAAACATATCTTTTATTGAAAGTTTTTATCAATTTCTTTTTTTTATTTAAGGATGGTTTGTTTTCTCAAAAGTATTTGTAATAAAAATCATTAGATTATTATTATTATTACAGTTAATGGTAATATCACTTTTTAATGTCAATTTTGTAATTATTATCTTATGTTACTTATGCTGTATTGTATTATTATTATTATTATTATTATTATTATTATTATTATTATTATTATTATTATTAT
>JBBMKC010251955.1:0-10301 GCA_037834085.1 Bipalium vagum | reverse complement strand
TTAGTCTTTGGAGTCGGGTCTCGAAGCTTTGGTTGCACCTGTCGTGGATTTTGAGCGTATTGGTCGTAGTCTCCACAGATCTGTGTTTTAATAGAATATTATTGTTTTCTTATGGTTGGAAAATACTGAGAGTTTGATATTTGATTGATAACCAAAAGGACCACGAATAGAATAGTTGAGTAACCAAACTTAAATTAACAAAGAGTTTGTTTTCTTTAGTCATTTAAATTTTAGCAACGTTAGGATTTTTTAACTTAACTCATAATAAAAGTTCATATTGAAAAAATGATTGTTTGGGTTTTTGTTATAATATTGATATTTCAAATTTTCTTTCATTGGTAGTTCGCGTTAAGTGAGTTAAGTTTATGATAGTTTATTTTCACTATTAATATAAGTAAACAACAACACTGGTAATATTGTTTTTATAAACTTTATTGAAAACTTTAAATTTGGTAGTAGTAGAACTGAAATTAAAATTATATTTAATTTAAATAAAAAGATTATATGCGAAAATTATTTTCTCTGGTTTAAATACAATTTAATATTATTTTGAAAATTACGAAATTGTGGATAAAAATGCTTCTATATTTATACAATATATGAATTTATTTGCGGCCCAATAATATTTAAGAGAAATATTTATTAGTCAACTAAAAAAATAAAATATTTAATATTGTACGTTAAAGAAATAAATTTAAATCTCTAATAATCAATAAAGCTATATATCAATGATTATAAATAAAAATTATTGAATTAAATATCATAAAAAATAGGTTTGTTTAAATTCGACAATAATTTGTAATTTGTCTCTAATATAAAAATTATTTTTAATATTTATAATTTATTTAGTAAATCCTAAATACGTAAAGGACATTATTTAATAATTTGAAGATTATTATTTTTTAGAAATGCAAAACTTGCCTCATTTTCCTGTGAATATAACTAATAATGATAATAATCAATATAATGTGCAAGGGATTGATTTTAACTTGTTGAAAAATTTTTTTGATAACAATAATAATATAGTCATGCAAAATGGAAATAATGCTGACGGGATATCATATATGCAGCCGAAAATAGGAAATCAGTATTATATAAATGTGCCATTTCAACAGCAATATATGGTTCATATGCCACATACAAATTTGGTTTATTTAAATCAACCTCATTTTCAAAACAGTGATGGTACAATACAATACAGTACCCAGGTTTTGCCAATGCAATTAGCTCCCGGTGTTGTACAAGTCGATTTAAATGATCTTAATAAAAACAATCAAAATAACAATTCTGTGAATTCCAGATCGAGAAAGAGAACTTACAACACGCAAATAAAACAAGAAAACGTAGAAGATGTCAATCAGAATGAAGCTGTACCATGTGATACAAAAAATCGTCCTCTTCTTTACAGTTGCACTGAGTGCACGAGAAAATTTTCCACTCAATCACGACTCAGTCAACATATGAAATGTCATTCTGGAATCAGACCCTTTGTTTGTGGCAGTTGTGATTTTGCATTTACACAGAAAAGTTATTTGGTACGTCATGCAGCTGTTCACAAAGAAGAACGACCGTATGTTTGTGAACTTTGCCAAAAGACGTACAAACATTACGGTTCGTTGGCTAATCATAGAAAAACTCACAGAAACGGTAAATCTTTTGTCGATAGATCCTGTGATAATGAAAAGAATATGTCAATGAGTAACATTATAAACAATAATACGGATGAAAATCTTACGGATATGAAAACGATGAATTCGTTCGTATCGAATTGCAGTACAGATTTTCATTTCCAGAATCAACAAGACATTCAGCTGAACGATGTCAATCAATCGTACACAAGTCAATATACCACTGATCTTTCAACGGATATTTTGCCAAACTCATCATTCCAGAGTCAAATGTCAACAGATAACACCGAAAATTTTATCAACCAATTGAACTCACAGAATTTTTATGATCTAATTAAACCCGAATCGACTATTGCAGAGCCAAAGCCAATGGAGATCAATAACTTTCCCAATTCATCCTCAGATGTAAACAACAATTCCTCCATTTCAAAAGACTCCTGCCAGCCGATCAATTTAACCTGATCCAAAAATTAGCCGTATCATATCAATAATAAAAATCGTTTAATTAACCAATAAATCCAATTATTTATTTTTATATTTATTTTCTTTTATCTGATCACGCATCTCAATACAACATTTCATTTTTACATTAAGCTCTGTGTTTTTAGGGTGCTGTTTATTACTGGTGTTTGTGTCTTATAATGATTTTTACCATAGCCTTTATGTTGCGTATGTGTTGGTTTTTTTATGGGGTGTTTGGAGCCGTGTCAATACCTGTGCGCAACGTTTTCCAGCACAATTAAACTATCGGATGCCAGCAGCACTTCTAACAGTGCCATTTCTGATAATTGATCGAGCCCAATGCAACACAAAGCGCTCCTAAAAATCCACGGTTTTTCATGTCGCATGTTGAGTTCAATATTCTCTGTGTCATTAGTCGATCGGTAATTTTTGAATATTTGTAAATGCGCTCGATGATGTCACCCGTGAGTGTGTGTGCCATTAGTATTTAAGAATGTCCAAGTATTCAATGGCGATTGAATAATCACGTATTTCATACCCAAATAAACCAGACTATTGATTACATTCCGATAGTGAAATGCTAATTACATCACCGTTGTCATTTGTTGTTTACGGTACGGTTCTGTGGTAATTGGATAATTTTTTCTTGTTGATTTAGTCGATTTTATATTATAATTGTTGTTTTGAACGATGTACACGGCTCATATCATGAAAAGTTGCTAAATGCTGTTCCACGTGGTTTTCATAGAACCTTTAAAGTCATTATGACATAAGCCTTTTCATGATTAATCGCCTTTCGTTATGTTTTCAACTTATCTCATTACGTAATCTTCGATGTTGAGTTCGCTTCTGTGTGCCACCGTGGTGTGTTGGCGTTATTGATTACATATATCAATTTTTAACAAATTATTTTTTAATTAAATGAAATTTAATTATCTATCACTAAATTTATCTGTTGATAATTAGCAGAATCTTATCAACACTTGCTTTTTTGTCACGTTTTTTCATCAGATTTTTTCATTGTTTTTAATTGCTTTCACATAATTGTTTCCCAGTTTAATTTTGTAAAATATATCTCATAAATATTTTGGGGCTTTTATTATAATCTGAACTTGGCCTTTTGTCGTATAATGATTTTTCGGATATGTTTGACAGTGGATTACTTAATTTATTTTTTAAAAAATTTTCAAGTTCATTATTTAATTCTTATTTAACAGGACATTTTCCCATTTTTTACAGTTGGGCAAATTAAAACTTTTCTGACCTGTTTTTTTGTAATTTTACGATCCGTGTGTCTATTTTAATTTATTTTCGATTATATAATGGTTCGTTAAATTTTTAGGAAACGTAAATAATTTTTTAAATGAAGAAAGTTTAAATATGTTAAATTTCTTTAGTTGTTCTGTTTGCATTTTAACTTTAGATATCAAACCATAAAAATATTATAGAGAAAACGTGGTTAGCAAAGATTAAATTGAGCTAAAATTCTTAATATTAAAACCAATGTATATATTTTTATATTGATTTAATTGGGTAATTAATCAATAATTTCATATCTGTATATATGTCAGTCTTGAAACTATCAAGAAATTGTCTTTTCACTATACCGCGAAAAATCTTGAAATGGGAAGTTTTTTTATATGCTACCGAAAGTGAAAAAAAGTTTTTTTAATTTCAAGTTGCACCATTATCAGTTGATTTTATATCATTTTGATTTATCCGTGTCGTTCTGTTTAGGTAAAAAATTAATGAATTGTCAATATTTACATTTACATTCCTCGTTCTCAACTGTGCTCTAAAAAAGATATTTTAAAAGTTTTTAAATATCTCGAATTTCTTTTAATTTATAATTTTATTACTTGAACTATTAATCATATTTTTTTTTATTGACCTTTTGGTTTTTATTTTCTTGAAAAGATTCTTTGAAACGAATCTTTAACAATTCCTAGAATCTATAACAGAACATATTTAACTAACATATTATTTTGTTTAATAATTATTAAAAATAATAATATTAATAGTAATTATAATTAATTCATAAGATGATACCAGAAATATTGAAATTATAATCACTTGACCTGTGTAGATAACTTTAATTAAATCTTAAGTCTCTTTCAATATCTTAAATTTATTTTTCCAAGTCTTAAACAGATCGTGTTCTTTGTTGGATTAGAAAAGTTTCAATTAAAATATTTTAGTAAATGAAAATAATTAGAAAAATACAATATTTTATTAAATATCATACTCTAGATCAGTGGCCTTCAATCTGGGCGATATCGCCCACTAGTGGGCATTTTGAAATATTGGGTGGGCTTTAGGAAGAAGTGCTTGGCATCGAAATATTGAGCACAGGGGTCTCATTACCTCTTTCAACTACTATACTAGTTGTAGATATTGCATTCTCTTTTGTCAATAAACATTATTTGGATTTTAATAAGTTTTTCAAAGTTTTGGTGGGCGATAGATTTTTTTTATAGATGGGAGTGTAGCAAAAGTGAGCGTTAAACTAAAAATGGTTGAAGGCCACTGCTCTAGATACTTCATTTAAGGTTACTCATTGGCATATTCAATTATCTATTTTATTAAAAATATACTTCATTTAAATCTTAAATCACAGGAAACATTTCGACCTTTATTGCAATATTTCTGTTATTTTTACGATCTATTATTAATTTGTGTCATTAAAAATCTCAAAATATGATTTAATATTGATAATATCTTCAGAAAAGAAGATGTCCTTGCCATTTAAAATTAAACAACGCCACAAGAATTTAATTGAGAATAGGAATTATTTTTTAAAATTGTAATATGCTAAAAGAAAAAATTTTGACTAATAAACTTTTAATCTTTTCCGGTCATATATTGTTAAATAGTTAAAGATAATTATATTATATTGTTATTATAATTAAGTAAGTGAAAACCCTTAATATTTCCATACAAAAATCCAAGATAAACATTTCAAAACTTGCTGATGATCACAGAGCCGATAGGGTTCTCCACAATTGAAAGGTTACTGACCAGCATTCACTGATCATTGAAAAAATTTTGGTATTAATATTTAAAATAATCAAATGCATCTTTTTTCTCGAGGCTTCTACTATTTTCACTTCCTCAAACGAATGTAGTGAGTCAAAAAGTCATAGGCCATATTGTGAGGGTTATGATAAAAAAGCCAAAGTTTTCCAATATCATAAAAATAGTTGAATTTGATTATTAAGATAGGTTTTTTATATTTTACAATAATTTTACTTTGTGTATATCATTTGCGTGAAAAGTTTTCATTAGACCTACTGTTTTATTTATATGCTCTTCAAATAATGCATATTTCTATGGATGTTTAATTAAAAAAATTTTTACTTTTTAGCCAAAAAATCAAGTAAATAATTATTGAAGTTATAATAATATTGTGACCAAAATAATTATAAATTATGTAAAAATAAAGAAAATATCAATAATTTAATAATGATGATGAAATAATAAAAAAAATTATTCATCATTTATAAATAGTCAGTTTTAAAAGAAAACGACAATAAGAGAGGAACCACAGATTCGGATCACTGGTAAATGTGCTTGATAGAAATGTCAGTGATACGAAGCTACACCGAGAGTCTGGTTTATTAATAGAAAGAATATCTTTAAAATAGTAAGAAACTACTTAAAACTATAAAAAATTAACAGCAAAAACAAAAACATTGATCTATTTAAAATCAAAGATATAGTTGTCATTGACATTGAGAAGTTTTAGATGTTTGTCTCTACTCTAGCTACGATTTTTTCAGATATTTTGGATGTTGATGATCGTCCTGACCGCACAATCTTCCATAATTGTACAGTGCGCCACAAATTAATTACGGCACTTACAAAAATGACATTATTCTTTGTCCAAAGATTTCAAAATATTTACACAATGTAGCTATTAGTGTCTTAATGCAAATGTCAAAAAATAATTGAAAAATTCTTAATATAACCAATTATATTAAGTGTTAAGTTTCCCTATAAGTGACTAAATTCAAACTTTAACAAATCGATAAAAGACTTAAAGGTTACTTAACATAAACCTCTCAAATATCAGAAGGATTTATGGCCTGTAATTCGGAACAAAATAGGACAAATGAAATCAATTAAAATCCCAATACAAATATTTTTATTTGTAAAAATGAGAATTTACAAAGATATTTTAAATAAGAATCTTTAAATCCTTATACAGTTATCCTGTAACTTGTGGTAAGGTCCTATTGAGATTTGCAAATCCTAACTGTTGTGCAAATCTCAAACCAAAAGAAAAAAATGGAGGATGAGAACAGAAAAGAAAGATAATCCTATAAAATAGTGATTATCGGAAGAATAAATGAATTTATGTTAAATTTAAATAGTCTGTGTAACCGTAATAGTTTACCAGAGATAATAATTTAAAAAATAATAATAATTAAAATGTTAATAATAAAAATTACTGTTTAAAATGGGCATAAACCGTTGAAAATTGAAATGATACTTTTCGGTGAAGGATTTTGCAATTAAATTGACTGGTAACGGAATGTTTGTTTTGTAATATCTGCTTGTTCGAGCTGATCGTTGTCACGCGTCTTTTTATATCCCGAAATTGCCGACGAGGGTTATTTTCGTTTCAAAGTTCGGATGTCTGCTGATGTCTTGAGATTAACGATGTATATGAATAATTTCGTGGAATAATTTCGGTGATCATTCTAAATTCAACTGCCATTTTATATGCTATTTTTCAGGTCAGTTTTATTTTTAATTTGTTTCCAATTAAATAACTGATTTGTTTTTATATTTATATTTATATTATAATTTTTTGCTAGGTTTCTATTTTTAGTTTTTTATGTATTTTCTTTGTTTAATAATTAATTTGTTTAATAATAATGATAATAATAATAATAATTGTTTGTTAGGACTCAAATTCATTTATTATTTTTTAAAGATTACTATTTTTACACTTAACGAAAATAAAAAATTTTTTTAATACTTTTATTAAAATCACAAATTTCAGAGTTCAATGATCAATTTTTAAATAAATAAGTCAGTTTTTCTTGAGTCTCCACATAAGCAAAAAATAAAAATATCTAGAAAAAACCGACAAATTAATTGCCGCAATTTCCAAAAAATCGATTTTTCTTCACAAAAAATGATCAAATACGATTTCAATAGTTTATTGAGCTACCATGAGCATAAATAGTCTCACAAATTCTATTTGGCATTGAAGTTACCAAATTTCCCAGGATGTATTGATCCATGTCTTCCCAACAGCCAATAACTGCCGATTACAGCTCATCGATGAAATTGAATTGCTTTCCACCAGGATATACATTCCGAACCAACACTCCCCATAAGTTTTCTATGGGATTTAGATCCGGTGAGTACGGCGGTCAGTCCATAACTTCAATATTTTTGCCTTTTAGCCATTCCAGATTTGAACGGGATATATGGCACCTGCAATTATCTTGCTGACAGACAGGATTGAATCCGCCAAAATCTTTTATAAAAGGTAGTAGATTGTCTTTCATACCTTTTTCAATGTCGGACATTTTGGTTAATTTTTGCATAGTATGAATTTACTAAACAGTTTAAATTATAATTTTTATAATTATTAATTCTCACTTATTATATATTGTAAAAATTTAAAGTATAAAATTAAAATTGATAAAGAAAATCGAAATTCATTTAGTGCGGCAATTAATTATGGTCAACAAAAATTTTGAATTATATAAACAAATTAAATTTAGTTAAATTAAAACTTAATTTAAATAATACAATGCTGATCAAATAAGTTCTTATATCTTGTACTTTTATCAATTTTATGAAAATTTAATTACAGTTTAAAAAAAAATCAAGATTTCTTGATTTTACAAGGTGCGGCAATTAATTATGTGGCGCACTGTATTAATTCCTGCTATTTTAAATCCTAAGGCCTAGAGTATTTGATAGTTTGACAAGATCCACGACCCTCCGGCTCCGATATAAATGTTTTGATGTCACAGTGAAATCTGATATTTTGCTTTTTGGCTTTGTCATTACCTTTAATTCAAAGGGGGGTGTTGATGTCAATAATTAAGTATCTTCTAAGCCTAAATGTATATCAGGAATTAAGTTTTGATCTCTAATAATTCTTTTTTTTTCTACGTACATTTCCAATTCATCTTTAAGAGTCGATAACAACTTAACAGCATTCATCATCGTTCATTTTTATACCTTAGGCACTATGTATTTGCATCTAAATAGAAAAAGTGAGACAGTTTCTTCTTTCTCACAGAAATTTCTACAATTGCCGGTTTTTTCAATTTTTTATTTGTTGGTATTTATAAAATTTATTCAAAAAAATAATTTGGTGTTTATTTCTTCAGGGCACAGTGGATCTGCATGGATCTTTGTCAGCCGAGCTCTTCAGCTTTAGGAGAATTTTGGTTTAGCCTTCTTCGCCCAGCTTTGTCGACATCGGGGAATATCACAGTTCTAAATACAGGATTCCTGTAACATGATACTGCCAAATCTTTACCGAGTACTCAATATTTGATGCTGCACATTCCTTGAGAAGTGGACCAATTTTTGACCTCCGGACACCGATTTTCTCTAATACATCAACTGTTTTTGGCGGTACTGTTTCTAGGGACCCAATTATGCATGTCTGCAGTACAAATTTATAATCAGGCTTCAACACTTGAAGTCGATTACGAAGATCTGTGTATTTAGCTAAATTGTCTTCATCTGAATTCCTGAAATTTTCCATAGGACATTTGACATCAATGAGAAAAATCAAATTTTTTTCAATATTTGTGATCAAAAGTTCAACAAGCTCGTTGCAATCTTGTTCATGACCACAATAATATCAGGACTACAAAGTGCATCAGCAATTTTCTTCAAACAAGCATTGTGACTCTTTGTACACAATGACATGTTCGGAAAACAATTTTGCAATACATGCGTCATTGATTCCTCAGAAAAGTGACAGCGTCTGCAGACACTAGAATCTTTACACTTATTCCACGGTCTTGCATTGATAGGAAGTGAGTTCGAACGAGCTTTATGAATAAATTTGAAGCCAAAGTCACTCAAACCACCGTTAAAGATCATTTTATTTACAGGAGATTCTTTAAAGGTGTTTATAGAGGTACCTCTGCTTTCAGAAGAAATTCGAAGGGTAACCATATCCC
This sequence comes from Bipalium vagum, assembly GCA_037834085.1. Taxonomy (NCBI): domain Eukaryota; kingdom Metazoa; phylum Platyhelminthes; order Tricladida; family Geoplanidae; genus Bipalium; species Bipalium vagum. The sequence goes on along the minus strand of JBBMKC010251955.1, from coordinate 1,045 downwards.
TTTCCAATTCAAAAGAAATAAAAATAGCAAAAGATTTTCTAAAATACTCAATGGATTGTTTCACTCTCAACCACCAAGATTTTTTCGATGCTGAGTTGTATTTTGTTTTACCACCATTAATCCATTGAAGACAATCCGAAATATTACAAGCAGATGAAGTTAGACAAGTAGCCGAGAAGTAGTGCGATACTTCTGAATAAAGTAGTAGTCATCTATACTGTACAGGTTTCCGTTCACCAGTTCATTTTTAGGCAACCATTTAAGACCATTTGTTGATATCCTGCACTGCACAAGTTTGCCAAATTCTTAAATATCTTCTCCCCAATTATAAGATCTGAAATAGCAGATGAATTGCTAAAAATTGTCGAATATTTTTATTTTATTTCTAGGTTTGATTGTAATCATTTTGCTGTTGTTGTTGAGTAGAAAGGCTATGTTGATATTGTGATACTTGTCAAAATAATGTATACCATGCTAGCAGAGTTTCATTGTCTGTTTTGTTAACCATCAAATGCCTATTTCTGCTGTCGTGGCGTTTGAATGAGATTTTAAAGAATTAAGGGCTTGTTTCAGCGATTGCTTGTCTGAGGTGTTTAGCATCTGATGAGCTTGTATGATTGACTGTAAATACCAATATGATTTAGTACACCTTTTTATTAAAAATTTTTAAAGAATACGCTTCAACTATCCTAGAAAAAAGATATATTGGGTTTTTCAAAAAGTCAGTGCGTTTTTTTAGTAGTGTTGGGATTCATAGAAAAAGAGGTCCCAGCACCAATCAGCACCAATTCTAAGCCCGCAAAGTAGCCGGAACCGATTCAGACAGAGCAAGAGCTTATGGAGGATGATTCTCTTGGTGTGGTCGCCAAGTTATATTCTTGTGTAGTCATTTTTAAATAATAATTCAAAGTCGAAGCAAAAATAATAATATATTTCATTAAATCTGATTAACCAAACAAACTTCAAATTTGGACCTCACCTTTTATTAAAATTAAATTATTTACTTTTTAAAAATTAACCAACATTTATTTAAAATATTTATTTA
>JBBMKC010251945.1:0-10301 GCA_037834085.1 Bipalium vagum | reverse complement strand
TTACAAATTTCACATTTTTTTTTCACTCATTTTTATAAATATGTTTTTTATATATTTTGGGTTTATTTTTTATGGATTCATTTTAATGGTTTTATTAATAATGATACAATAGTGGATAAATATAGAAAAGTGATCGATAATTTAAAATCGAGCGAGAGAAGCAAGCGAGATTTTATGTTATTGGTCACTTTTCGCAAGCGAGATTTTTGTGGGTTTGGGTAAACGCTACAATCGAACCACTACTACGGTAGAGACTACGCTATCGCATATGCCAGCAGAAGCCTAAAGCCACTCGAAAAACACTACCAAATTCCGAACTCATTTATGGGGTCGAGAATTTGTTGTCTACACGGATCACAACCCACTGGCTTATCTGGGAAAACATCGAGACACGTCATCTCGTCTCATTCGTTGGGCTTTGAAATTACAAGATTATAACTATAAAATCATTTATCGCAAAGGCAAAGCAAACGCTAATGCCGATGTTTTATCTCGTATGCCAGAAGTTTGTCTGATAAAAAACTTAAAATCCATAAATGATAAAGTCGAGTTTAAAATATCATAAATAATGACTATGAAATCCAAAAAATTAAAACATATCTTCTTGATCTCACATTAGCACAGCACACACCATATTCAAGAAATTTGCAAAAATACCACTGGGAGGATGACATGCTAAAATATCAAGAGAATTTAAACCCTATCATTTTTGTACCCGCCAGTTTAAGAGAATCAGTTTTAGTCCAATATCATGATGGTACATTAGGCGGTTACCTATCTAACCGAAAAATCATATCCCGTATAATGCAGAAATATTTTTGGCCGAACATGACATTAAAAATTAGTGTGACACGTGCAAAATATGTCAAACGAGCAAAAATACCGGCAAAAGGTTCAAAGTTCCTTTGAAACCTATGCCCGTTCCCCCAGCACCTATGGAAATGATAGCAATGGACATCGTTGGTCCATTACCCCAAACACTTTCAGGCAACGCATGTATCAGTCATGGGTGACTATCTCACCAAATGGCCAGAAGCATTCCCTATACCAAACCATAAAGCTGAAACTATATCTAAAATTCTCGTAGAGCAAATAGTTTTCCGATATGGAGTTCCTCGAAAGTTACTCACAGATCGTGGAAAAGAATTCATTAGTGAATTACTAGCCTCCATAAATCATTATTTCGGTATTCTCAAATTAAACACAACTTTCTATCATCCACAAACAGACGGTTTGGTTGAAAAATTTAACTAAACCCTTGCAAGTATGCTATCATCCTATGTAAATACCAAACAAAATGACTGGGATGTCCATATAGAAATACCATACATTTAGGCACTGGTTACACTCCTTTCTATCTCATGTATTTGAGAAATTCAAATATGCCTATCGATCTAATATTCCATAAACCCGTCAGTCAATACATGGATGACATCGACTATGTTACCCTAATGAAAGAAAGAATGCAATAGGCAAGGAAACGAGCAGGTCTTAGCATTAAATATAATCAAGAGGTGATGAAAGAAGCATATGACAAGAAAACCAAATCACCAAATTTGAAAATAGATGATAGTGTCATGGTAGAAACTCCTAGCATAAAAAAGGGACAAACACCTAAATTTATTCGTTCTTTCAAAGGACCTTTTATTGTTTAAAGGATTTTTGGATGCAATTTGATTCTAAAAGATCCCAAAAAACTTTTAAAAGATTCAAAGGTCATTCATATGGATCGGTGCAAAAAGGTAACTACCACACCAAATCCGGACGTTTCACCAGAACCAACAAGAAAAATAAAAAATTGCAAACAGAAACCCGAACATCCACCAAACTCACCTCATGGTTATAACCTTCGCTCAAATAAAGTTTTAGTCCTAACCTGTTTTCTCATGTGCATTTTACAATGTTCTTCATTTCGCATTAATATATGCCAAACAAATTTTGATATTTTTACACCTCCTGAAACAAAAGCAGCCTTACTACCTCAGAAAGATTCATGAGAATTCTTATTGTTATTACAAATAATCAATCCAGAATAGCCTTTGTACACTTAGATTCTCGCACATCAGTAGCAATGTTTGATAATTTGAATAATTCTTCGCCATATGTCCTTAAAATTTTCATCCATAATTATTACAAAATAGCTCATACATGTTCCTGGATACAACCAGTCAATTTTACGGCTTTCCAAATTCACCTAACTGAAGTTGATGATGATTTTATCGCAAAAAACACCACTCATCCTTTAGAACGCGTTAGTTGTAGCATTTACTCCCCAGATACCCACGGTGTATCATGTGGGAAGCTTAATGACAATTCCACCACTATTACCCTTACTTCCCTAGGCCCTGGTCGACATGAAGTAGAATTCGAACAATTTCTAAGACAAGACCTTTTTGGTTTGGCATAGCGAGAACCGTCCTGTATATCGATAACACGGTCCATAAAGTGTCTATCGAAAGCCTTAATAATATTCTATCGCATTATAAAGAGTCCCCCTATTCAACGATATCTAAAACAAATCCCTGTTCAAAGCATAAACACTGATCACAATGATAAAATTTTACGGGAAATGATTATGGACCTTATCCCTCATTCAAATCGATCATTTATAATTCTTATTATCATAATTTGTCTTATTTCCTTTTTATCAATTTTCTTTCTCTGTTTTTATTTTATTAAATATTTGATCAAACATAATTATATTAAATTTGGTAATTATAATTATCTTAATAATAATACGGTCATGTACGAAATGACCACCTTATAGCAATTACAGTTTATATTAGAAATTTAATGTCAATCTACCTACTGTAACGTAATTTGCACAAACACACATCTATATTGTTATAGATTGGTGTTTATCCTAATCTCTTTTTTATATATGTCCAGAAGAAATTTCAATCCAGCAAACCCATCCAAGTCAACATTTGGTTCCAATACCCACAAACCAATTCAGTCAATCCAATCACCAATCCAAATTTTTATTCTTTTTTTATTTTTAATTAACCTTACGCATAGATATTTATTTAATATTGATATTTAATTATTTAATTATTATCATTTGATTTTCAGTGTGATAACATTTGATTTTTCATTTTGTGTATAAACACTTGATTACAGACATTTGCTGATTATTTGAACCGTTTGGCTTGTATTGTTATTTTAGTAATAAAGTGTTGTTCATAATTGTTTGATTCATTCACTTGCGTACACGTATAGGTTAAGTGAAGGGGTAGGTAACTTTGCGAGCTAAGGTTACGACAGGGTTCATAGGGAGTTAATATCGTAACACATTTGATACAGTTTTTTAATTCTCCGTAGCCAACCTCAAAGACACTCGTTTTTTCACTCATTCAAAAACAAGAGTCTAGAGATCCCAAGTTTGATTTGTCATTTAAATACTGATACTCTTTTTCATTTTTAATTAAATCCTTATTTGGACCATCTGCTACAATTTTTATTCTTCCTATGATTTTTTCTATATTACTGTTATTTGTTATTATTTTTTTAATTCATTCTTTTTATTCAGGTCTCCAGGTCCTTCTCGGCTCTTCACTGACGTCATCCACGCTTCAGATCTCCAACTGTCAATTCAAGTGGATATGTTTCCAGGTTTATATTATTTTTATTTCATTAATAAATTATTATTTTATTATTTGTTAACTAAAAAAAATTATTTATTTATTCAAAAATTTTTTAATTACATCACAACACAATATTGTCAAATAACCCAAAACCAAATTTAAAATCTCATTGCATAAAATAAAATGTTTTAATCATATTGATACTTTTCCATAAAATGAAATATTTTAACTACATTATACTAAAATCATAATGTAAATCTTTTAAATTAAAACATCCCATTGCAATAATACTTTTGAATTGCATTGATACTCTGTACTTCTTGATAATTACTGTTGAGCTACACTATCTCCTTTATTTCCTTTTCTTCTTTATTTCTGATTCCCACACAATGTCAAACAAAAGAATGTTAAATTGTTGGATCACTGCTTGTTCTTATTATTGGTGTCTCCTTTTGTTTATTGAATTATGTTGGATTTAGGTTGAGTATTGTGAGGTTTGTGGATTCCAGCAGTTATATTGATTTTGTTCCCTTTAATTTAGAATGATTACATTTATTATTAATAAATTATGAAAAGATAATATTACAAAAATATAGATTGTTGATTAATAAATTTAGGAAAATAAATGCGTAGACATTTAGATTTAATGTTCATAAATTATTTTATTTTAAAAAGAAAAAATAAAAAAATTCACTCTTTGATTTTTTACAAATTTTCAGATTAATATAAGAAATCAAAATTTCAAGTCCCACTGAAACCACCAAGAACGTTAACGGGGTCACAAATTATTAATTTTGGTGATCCTAAACATCAAATATGTACTAAACAAGAATTAAGTAATAGATTCAAAAAACTTTTTTAGTGTTATACATGATACATCAAAATAACTTAGTTGTATTTACTATAACACTACTTTAAAGGTTTCTTTCATAAAATTTCACTTAACCTATACTTATACATTTCAACTTGAAATAAAATTTCAAATTCTTAAATTAAACAATTAATACGATAAACATATTAAAGTAGTTTAACAAATTAATAATATCTATGTTTTATAACTACATTGGAAAACATTTTTGGGTAGGTGCGTACAAACTTTTAGTACAAAATTTATACATTTTCCCAAGTCAGATATTTTTAACTTTCAAGTCTGAGTAATTTTAAGAACTATATCGCCTCTTTCTAACAAAACCAGTAAAAATAAGTCGACATATAACCTAATTGCACCTTAATGCAAAGAACAAATTATTTTAATTTCGGAGTCGAGAACAAGGCACATAAGACCAAAAATCATAAATTCACATTATATTTGTAGATCACCTTCCTTTATGACGATCGTTATTCTGTAACAGTAGATGACACGTGAAGATTTCGAAAAAATGGTTTATCACAAGTCCTATCTCAATATTGCAATTAAACTAAGAATACTAATTCAATTTATTTATATAACAAGTTCAGCAAATTTACTTCTTTAGTATAAATTTTAAACAAAAACTCACTTCTCACCGTCACACTAATGTTAATTTAGGTTTACATCATTTTTTTGCATTATATATAAATATCTATAGTTTTGGCATTATCATATTTTTAAGGTTAAAAGATAAAAATTATTTATTATGCAAAACTATGATGCTAGTTACCTTTTGTTTTAATATTGTTACGTAATTTTAAAATGAGTATTAAATTTAAAATTCTCACAATTTTATAATATTAAATTTAGTAAACAGTTCTTGATAATGGATTTAATTATTAATGATTTTTTGACAGTAATGAATTAGTATTTAAAGTAATATTTTACATTTATTATAAGGAAGTTTATGATATTGAAAATTCAAACATTTTTGAAGATGATGAAAACGGTAGTAAAAATAAATAATTAAATGTAAATATAAGACATATTTAAGAACCAAAAACTGAATGGATTGAAGAAATTGATTCTAGAACCAATTTTCCGTTTTATTGGAATTCAAACACAAAAGAAAGTGTGTGGGACATGCCAAAAGATTACAGTGATTATTTGATAAAATATGAAACCTATTTACGAGAATTAATTGCCAAATGTCATAAAATTAAAAGATTGGAAATTGAAAGCAATAATGACAAGAATACCAAGGACATGAAAGGATTAATTGAATATTCTGATAGCGAAGATGATGCTGTAGATAATGTTGAAAATACATCCCTAGTCGATAAATCAGAAGAAAATCGTCCCGAAGAAATAGATCCTGTAGAGGAAAATACAGAGGAAGATTTTTTAATGAAGAAGGAACAATGGATGAGTGATCAAGCAGATGAAACAGAAAAATATCTTATAAACATTACTAAAAAGATGTCAGAAACAATTTTAAAAAAGGTTGATTATTTTTCTCGGGAAAACTTTGTGACAGACCAGATAAAAGAAATTGCCATTCAAGTCATGGTAAGTTTATCTGATTATTTGTATATCAATATTGATGATTTTTTTTCACTTTCCACATTAACATTGTTTATGAAATTTAATTGTTCTTGACAATTTTCTTTAAATTTCTGTCTAAATGACTTCTTTCAATGGTCTCTAACAAAGTATGACATTAATCGATGCACTCTGAAATTCATTCATTTCTGTATTAATGTCTGCCTTTGGTATAAAATGTGATATGTACTACGAATTGATAACTTCATTTTCATTCACCAAGACTTTTCTGTGAAGATAAAAAAATAGATACATAATTCGCTGGACATGTATCTTGAAAATAACCGTGAATTATTACTGACTGGTTGATTTCATTGAGTTTGGAATTCGTCCTTAAGTTGTCTTGTCAGTGTTCATGTCATGAATTTCTCAATAATTTCGTGTTTAAAATCGTCATTAAGTGATAAGAGAGAAGATTGATTCATGATTGCACCTTAAGTCATGAATATTAATGTAGGATTCCTTTTTGAAACTTGCCAGGAATAAAAAGAACTTGTAATATTCTTAATACTGAAAATTATTTCAAAATTTATATTTTCACAGTCCCAGTTTATCTATGCCTGGAATCACTTGTAATTAATTATGAACAGTTTTAATGTTTCTCGCTGAGTTCATTGAAGACAGCATTCGTTTCCTAGTACCTTAAATTATAATGGTACTATTAATGTTGTGAGCAGTCTAAATCAGCTTTTGGGAAACCATTGAATGTTGTTGATGTGCTACTGGTATCATGTCGAAACCTTTTACACAAATTCTTCAGTCCTGCCTTTTTTCAATTATGAGATTCCTCTATCGGCCTCGAATTCAGACTTGAAATCAAAATGATTAAATTCAGATTTTACAATTCATCCCTATCGTTATAACTGTTTTATCGAAAAAGATTCAATTGAGTTTTGTCGTTTTACGTGGAGAGTTTCACGAGAAATATCGATTTTTTTCTAAGCAATTATATGTAAGATATCTCTCTTTGAATATGAGAATGAAATTTTCAATGTCCTTTGATTGTTGTAAAAATGTGAACATTCCAGACGCGACTGGAAGATTGGAATGACGGCCATTTAACGTTAGAAAGAAAAGTAGAAAAACTTCGAGAAGCATTGGTCGAAATTTCTAGTTTCGAGGCCAACTTGGGATCGGATAAATGGAATCTTGTTTGGAACAGGTTTGAAAAAAGTTGGACTTTGTATGTATGTAGTTGGTTTCCGTTTTTTTGTTTAGCGATAAAAATCAATATTTTTGTACCAGTCTTGAAACGGGAAAAGTGATCTCAGAACTGCAGACCGTCACGAAAAAGAACTGTGAAGTATGAAATACACAATCGATTTCATTATATTGATTAATTGAACTTTTAACACAAGCAGGAAGGAGAAATCATTGAGGACGACGACGACATCGCTTTGGATCTGGAGGAATATGTGTCTTCGACTCTTCATCGATCACTTTTGCAGGACTCATCCAATAACAATGGTGTCGACGACGAAACCTTTGAAGATAAATTCGGTAAGTCGACCAATGTTGTTAGGTTTTAAGTGGCGGTTTTTTGTTTTACTTTGATCATATTTGCTTTTCAGTGAATGGCGGCGATTCAACTTCAGAGAAAAAGGAATCCAATCCAGTCGATCAGGAAATGGTGGAAGCGTGCACCGACTTATATGAAGCAGATCTGGTAACCGTTTTTCACAATTTTGGTTTGAATTTGATTTTTATAGCTCGAATTCTCAAATTGAAAGAAGAAAATTCGATTATTGTTTTGTCATGATGCGTTTGCTGATGGGTTTTGATGAAATTGTATATTTAATAAATTCTACAACGACTTTTTTATCTTTTGCTAATAAAATCAGTAAGGTAGACCGACAGAATTCACAAAATTAAAAACAATCAATATGATATCAACAAAAAACTCAGATTTGTGGATGTGTAGTTTTTACGATGTATGGTTGATCTGTGATTTTCATTTTTAACAAATGTTAGTGAAATACTTAGGTTATAATAATATTTTGAAAATGTTTAAAACCGGTTGAAAAATTTGACTGGCAAATGATTGCAGTGTGGACTAAGACACAGGTCGGAATTTTACATAGTTTCTTCTCAAATAAAAATGGAATGATGTCGTTTTAAAGATAATGTTTCAACAAGGATTACTTAGTGTGATATAATCAATAATTAAAATTCATGAGAATCATATTTAGTGATGTTTCAAATTATTTCGTATTAATGTCATAATTAAATTTGGAATGGTGTGAAAGTAAGTTTTGTTATTCCTTTCAAGAACCTATTCTGAAGAAAGTGCTGTTGTTATTAATCAATTTGTACGTTATGATTTTGAAATTAGAAGCTAATTCGTTACCTAACATGTTGGCTAATAAAAAGATATTTTCTGTTAATCTCAAAGCATTTAGATAATAAAAATAAGTTGGTATTTAGTTTTTAAAAGAACCATTTATGAACGAGACTCACCAATTTTCTTGGTATTTATGTTTTCCTGGTATATTTTTTGTTTTTTTTTAAGATAAATTTTTAATAAAAATTTGGTCTCAAGACCTAGAAAAAATAGAAGCACGATAATGGAGTCTTTTGTGGTTGTCCTTAAGAATCAAGAGGTGATTTAATGAAGTCTAATGTTAATTTATTAATAAAAAATAATTTAAAATATTCTGGTCAATCTTTATTAAATTATATTTAATATTTGACAATGAAATATTAAAATATCTATAGCGATTTAATAAATTATTTGAAATATATAAGCAAACAATCTTGGAGTACGCGTAGCGAAATATAATGTGGGGATAAGACTGATCATTTTCCTTTGGTAAAAAGAATACAATTTTTGCAAACTATATGATGGTTAAAAAGAACGTGAAGAACACACCTAAGTTTTTCTATGTTTATGCCATTCATAAGAACCCAGAGAATCAACAATAGGAATTAAACGAAGAGAACTAGAAATCTGAGCGAGACCCTCTCCAAAATTACTTATTACTACCAGATGAACCCTGCACAAAGTTGTCTTTTGTTCAACAATAAAAAAATGAAGATTTGAAAATTTTCTCTCAAAAATTTGAACCATATTCTACGCTACTTTTTACTGATTGAAGAAGACATTGACTTGTTATCTGAATAAAAATAGAAAAAAGTTGAGACAGGTCACAACTTAGACCACGATAAAAAAATTTCTCGATATAATAAAATTCATACTTGGAGACTTATAACAACGGAATTAACTTAGAAATGAATGCGTCAGACAAAATGAAATTAAAGGCAACTCTTTCATTGAATAAATAAATCTACAAATAAATGCTACGCAACATCGAAAAAGATTTCGAGGGTCATTGATGGGAGAACACGAGCAGAAAACCATTTTTCTTAATTATTTTTAATGGTAATTTTAATGAAAATTATGCGATGATTTACTTTGATTATAAATTGATTGAGCAAAAAGGCGAATCAATACTGGAATAATATGTATTAAATGAAATAGTTTAGTTCTGGAAAACATTTATTTTAATTATTTTTTATATTTAAAATAACAATAATGTGATTAAAAATTGAATTAAAAAAAAAGAATGATTAGTGCTAATTTTTTGACGCGTAACAGTCAAATTTAATTGGTCCTCAATGCCACGTGGTTTTCCAGATAAGAGTTTTCCAACATTGGGCTTGAACCAAAAAATCGGAGATCCGCAGGAATTATGTGACGAAGTTTTGATCCAAAAATTAGCGAATATTTAAATGGCTTTTATAAAATTTGTATATTTCGTTAATATAAAAAATATTTTTAATATAAATTTTTAAATAATTCAAAAATACTTAAAATTTGAGAAAATTTGTTTCAGTTTTTGGAATTTCAAGAAAATTAAAATTAAATAGAAATAGTTAAATTTTATTATATATTTTTAATAAATTTTCTATGGATTTCTTTCGCTACGCAGTACATTTATATATACCTAAATACTTCTATTGGTAATGTGATGTTCTTTTAGAATAACGGTCATAAACTAAATAAAGTTGCCAATGCGGATTACAAACCTCAACCTTTAAATGAAGTCAATCCAAATGTTTTACAAAATGGTTTCAATGTTGGAACTAAAAAGGGTGATAAAAATTTGAAAGGAGAAATTTTAAAGAACGTTATCAAACCTGTAATTAAAACTGAGAAATTGCCAACAAAAACACATGAAAAAAAAGAGATTGAAAAGCAAATAGAAAAAGCAAAAACAAAAGAAGTTCAAAAGCAAACTAAGGTAACAGCTGAAAATGAAGAAATT
>JBBMKC010251934.1:0-10301 GCA_037834085.1 Bipalium vagum | reverse complement strand
TTATTCTTAAAAATAAATTATTTTGAAATTACCGCTCTGTTTTATTAGCGGCGGAAATTAATTAAAACACCTAATAATATTATTACGTTTACTCTGTTTGATTTGATCAAAACAGCAGTGTTCTTTATTTTATAAAATTAAATAAATATAAAAACTTTAAGCAATCTTAACCGATTGAATTGAAGCTAAAATTGACATTTTTTTAAATAATTACTCGGTAATTTACCGTTGATCAGGTAACTGTTGTTGTTTTTCTTTTTCTTCCTTTTTTGTTCAAAGTTTGCACAGACGTTAGCTGGCAAACTTCCCGATGGCTTTAACACACTAGACTAAATCTGTGTTTAAAGATTTCTGATCATACAGTTTAAAATCGCACTGTTAAATTGTAATTTAAAGTTTGTAAAAGAGATTTTTCAATAAAGATTTTGTTAAAAATTTGTTCATCTCGTTTTGATTTATTCTACATTGTGACAGTAATTTTTATATTGTGCTTGAACGTTCATCCGCAACCCCTTCTGATATTAAGTACTTTGTTAAGTGACCTTTAAGGCAAATTTAAGTCCTTTTAAAATCAGCTACCTTTTAGGAACTTAACATAATTATTAATTTTTGCATATTTTTTCTTCATGATTTTTGCCTAATAATTTAATTATTATTTTCATTTTGCTAATTTCTAAATTAATTTGAATATTTTAGCGAAATTTTTAATTTCTTTAAAATCAATCTCCACACGATCCTCTTTTTCTTAAAAGCAAAAACCGATTTCAAATATTTATGCAATTTAGTTCATACTTGATTTTTTCTATCATTTCTCATCAGTAGGGGTAGCTTCCTGTGGAATCCATTAATTGAGGTGAAAAAAGATCGTTGTAAAATTAAGTGATAAATTTTACTGTATTTTGGATAATCAAAAAAGTATTCTGATTTAAGATATTAATTAAGGATAATAGAAATATTTTTTAAGTTTGTATTATTTATATTATATATTATAAATATTATTTACTCATTTACATTTATTAATTTATTTTTAATCTTCTTGGTAAGAAATTCTTTACAAAATAAAGAGTGAAACATATAAAGCGGTCAATAATGTAGTGAAAAATTCAACAAATTCCATCATTAAAATAAAGAAGCGTTTAGTGAACTTCGTGAGGGGTTAAATGCAATTCATTTGGGTATCTTCATAGTATTATCAGTATTTATCACTAATAATGAGAGTTAGATTCATTATAACACTATAATACATCAAAATTAGATTAACATGTACAAAAAAGAGAACATAGATTATTCGAAAAATGTGAAACTAATTTTTGGTAAACTTTATTGAAAATTTACAATAAAATAGTCAAAAGGTTGATAAATATTATTACTCGATCCTGACTCTTCACTAATGTGTAATGTTCCTCACAAAATAACTAAAAATGAGACAAAAATTATTTAATTGATTAAGGCTGATGAACTTCGCTGGTCTTCTAAAGGCTCTATTACCGGAAATTAAGGATTATGTGATTGACTTTTGCCGGATACCCACAGACATTGATATTCCGTGAGGTGGCCTTTGACATTGAAGAGATATTACATTACAAACTTAAGTATTCGATTACTTTATGGTATATACATTATTACAGAATTTTCCAAAAAGTGTAATGATTGATTGAAGAGAAACATAATCAAAGTACTGAAGCATTGATCACAATTTCTATTGTTATGCGAAGATGATAAGAATTCACTTAGATGGAATGCGGAAATCATATTGAACCGGAAGATGGGAACAATATGCTTTGTCGGACAAACAAAAATATATGCGGGTTACAATGTGTAATGTAAACATTATAAGACATGATCAAGATCCATTTTAGAAAAGAATTGTGGAATTCGACTGCGGTCTTCAAAAAATAAGATCCAGTTTGCTTAGCAGAAAATAAATTAATCTTCAGCATCACAATGCTAAATGTTTCATCAAAACAGTACAAAAGAAATTAAGAAAACTGTGTTATGAAATATTGCCACATCCACAATATAGCCCAGACATCGCAGCTGTAGAATGTTTCGCTCAATGGCTCACTTTCTTAAATTAAGCAATTATGAAAACCTGGGAAAAATTATTTATAAAGGTTTTTGATCAGAAAACTACCGAATTTTATTCCTATGACATTCATTCTTCGGCATATAGATGACTGAGAGTAGTTGACACTGATAGGGAATAATAACTAACTAATGTTTGCATGTTAATAATAAAATTTATTTTAAAGTTTTGTTGACTAAGGACCCATAATTAAATTAGATCCATAATATTATTATTCATAATATTATTTTCATATTTTTACTTTAATTATTTTGAAGAAACCAGTATATTTTTAATAAAAAATCTTTTTTATTAAAAATTTAAAGTAAGAAAACCGGTATACACTTTGATTATGTAAAACAAATACAATCAAAAATCGTAGTATTATTTAATAAAAAAAGTATTTTAAAATTCTGATAAATATAAATAGAAATAATGAATGAAAGCATGAGAAGCATTAAGGTGTTTTGTGTAAATACGAAATATATACTTTATATTGTAAATTGTTATCGGATACCGTTATCTCAACTTTTAAAGATCTCATTGAACCGTTCTCGCTTTTTTTATTTATGGAGGTCGAACTGAATACAGAAAACAAAGATCTTGTTATGAAAATCTCTGAGTAATTTTTTGTTTTTTTAGCTTTTCTGAATTATGTTTTAACCATATATTCAATCAAATGTTTCTTTTCATTATATCAAAATTTTCATTCCTATTAGAAAAATGTATTTGAAAGAAAATATTAGGAATTATTTTTTCGCAATCAGGTACAAATGAAAAGAGCTCTTTTTCCTTCATGATTTTTGAAGTCGCAAATAACCGACATAATGCAAGATCGGAATACAAACTTGTTTCTGCTTCTCATTTCTTACCTATTTGGTCTGTAATTTTTTCCAAAACTCTTAAAATTTTTTAGAAGAAAAATATAGAAAAAATTGTTAAATAACATTGGGAAAGATATTCGGTTAATTATAATTATGAATAATTTTATAAGTAAAGTTGATTAGATTTACCAATTTAAAAATGATTTTAAAAATATTTCGAAAATTATTTTGGCGGTACAAAATAAATTTTAAATAATTATTGAATAATAATTGATGAAAATCAGTGCGTTGTGTAATTATTTATATTTAATTTTTACATTTAGGCTTATTAAAAATATTCATTTACACAATGAAATATATAAGAGTAATTGACTGAAATCTGATAAGTATTTCGTTTCTCTAATTTTTAGTTATAAGTCTCTATTTAATTTAATTAGAATTAAATTTTTAAGGGCTTTCTCAAAGTTTTGTTCATTATATAAATTTATTTATTTAACATAAATAAATAACTTATTTCATAAAATTAAAATAAATAAATAAAATTAGTAAAGAAATAATAATACAAATTCTAATTAAATTAATTTGAGTTCTTCTCCAACTTGTCATCATCATTTTTATTTTGATATTTTGACTACTTGTATTAAAGAAATCAAATTAAATATTTTTTAATTTTAATAAATCAGTTATCAGATATAATTATTTCATTACAAATTGCTCTTTATATCAGCTTCTAACACTTATTATTTTTATATAATTATTTTATATTACAGTATGTTTATTGAAATTTCAAGTCGCTCATAAGATATATTAATTTTAGTTATTTCTAAATAAAATAAGACAAACTTTTTTTTAAAAAATGTAATCCTTTTATGATCTCTATCATTTTGACCACAGACTCTTTAATATTAATACAATTTTTTTAAGCCATCACATACATATATCAATTTTTGTTGAAAAAATGAGCTCTATAATAAAATGCAAAAAATTTAATTGATGCATTAGTGATACTTTTTCTATTATTTTAACTTTTAATTCTTAAAATCTCATAGGAAAATATTTATATTATTAAAAATACTACTATTGATTATTTTCTTTATTTATTTATTTTCTTATTTTGTAAGTACGTATGTTTCGGAACTGCTTGTGCCTCAACATAAACTGTTTTGCAGATAACATATATTATAACACATGTATAACATATAAATATTAACCATAAAATAAAAAATAAATCTTACAGATTCCTATTCTTTTTTTCATATAAAATAATTGAATTGTCTAAATTAAAATTAATTCTTATGTTTTTTCTGGAATATTTAATCTTAACATAATTTATTCCTGAAAATTTCTTGTTTAAACTCATCAATTTTTGTCAAATTTTAAATAATTTTAAAATTTTTTCTCTACATTATTTCAAATAATAGAAAAAGTTTCATCAATGAGCTTATTATGTTAATTTTCATGTTAATGAATGTGTAAGTTGTAAGGCTGAAAAGTATTTAGACTACAGGAAATAATGAAGTCAAATCAACCATTTTTTTAAACAATATACATAGGTTACATTTCCTGATATAACCACATTTACATTGACCTATTTCAAAGAAATTTTGGACATCTTTTTTTACCTAAAAGTAACATTGTTTTTAATGACTAACAGAATTACTCATGAATTATTTCTGACCTACAATAAAAAAACAATATCAATAATAACAAGAAAAGCAAAATAACAGAAGATATAATTGACAATCAACGATTATATTTTTATTTACATTCATCGTTTCTTCAAAATTATTGGTATTGTAAGCATATGAATAATTGAAGGAAATCACCTCTGAGGTCGATTATATGCTCTACTAATAACTTCAGACTTTCTTTGATCTTGTTGCAGCTATCGACGTTCTGAGTGTGGACATTAGGATCATAACCAACAACAACAGCAAATTGAGAGGAAGTAATATATTTTGATTCATTATAAAAGCAATCAGAATTCAATTTTGTGTTAATAAATAAAGAAATTTCATTATTTCTTATTCTGTAATTACAATTTTATTTGTAACATATATGATTTTTTGCCGTTCATAAAGATTTTCCATTCACTATTGTCAATATATATTAGGTTGTAAAGAAATAAATGCGGCTTTTAACATCTAACTTTAAAGGAACACATGACAGCTTAAACAAAGTTTTATTTATCAAAATAGACTCCGCCATACTGTACAAACTTCTCCCAACGAGTGACAAGCTCATTTATCCCGATTCGATAAAAATCCGGAGGTCTATATGTTACGAATTCTTCAAAGGCCTCAATGACATCATCCACATTGAGGAAGGTTCTCCCGCTAAGGAACTTGTCCAGATATTTGAAAAAATAGTAATCAGTAGGTGAGAGGTCTGGTGAATAGGCTGGGTGAGGCAGAGTTTCAATATGAAGATCATTCAATTTTTGTATTGTAGATTGCGCGACGTGTGGTCTGCCATTATCATGGATAAGCAGTGTACCATTTCTATTGACCAAGGCTGGGTTGATGGCCTTCAGTTTTTGAAAAATTTCTTCAATTTCCATGCAATATATTATATAATAATAATAATTTTAATATCGATTATATATATTTAAACTTTCTCAGGGATTTGGTCCGTATTTCTGATTTGAATATATCTTGAATTTCAATTATTAAAAGAGAATTAAAGGACCAGTCTTTATTTTTATAATTAATTAATCATGATTCCTAGTAACCGTTGTTTTCCCTTGTTTGAGATCCTGTAGGATGGGCGATCTCTATAATATCCTTATTTCTCCAGGTTGACTCTAACTTCCAAGTAAAAATAAAGATCAATCGAGAATTTTATGATAAGGTTTCGTTTAAGTCAATATTTCCTTCATCTAGATAATAAGAATAATATAATTAAGCAATAAAAATTAATAAAATAATAAGAATAAATCTTTTCTCTGAAAAAATTTGTTGAATTTAGAAATCATTTTCAAAATAATCGGATATTTATTTGTTCAAAGTATCGATGCTACTTTTGACATGTATTTTTGATATATATCAAGTTGATTGTCATATAGTGTTTTTTAAAATTTTGAAGTAGGACCTGCTCTCTGAAATAGTTTGAGTTTTTCGGGAAGATTTTTGACTTTATAAAGTAAGAATGAGCAACCTTTTTTATATCAACGAACCATTTTAAATCTAAAGTTTTGTGTGGGCTTCATTAAAATATGATTATGAAAATTAACACATAAACCATTAAGAAAACTCAGGTTTATTGTAATCGAAAACAGTTGCAATGAGAAATTTGAAAATGGTTTATTGAAACTAATTTATCTTTTTGGTTGTATTGATGAATCAGTAACTCGCACACAAATTTCCAATCGTGAGCCAATAAGCCTGGATCAGTGGTCACTCTTATTTAATTTCATTGAAGAAATAATTACTTGCAAACATAAGTACTGCAAATATGTCATAATTTATATTACTGGCATAATTACTAGTGGAAAAATTTCAAATATCATGTAGTTTTGATAAAATTGTTTGTATTCAAATTTATGGAATTTATTCCTTAAATCAGAATTACTTTGTAAATCTATCAATTCCATTTATAATTTATCTGGAACTGATTTCACATTTATATCAAATAGGGATGAAAAAAATATTAAATCTAAGAACTGTTTTTTCCAATTTAAATATTTTAAATAAAGACTCGAATTCAGTTATTAATTCTTTTACAGTGTATTGTAATTTAATAGTTGCATGTTTGCAATTTTTAATTAATTTAATTCAGGCCTTACAAGTTCCAAAAAGTTCAGCTCTTAACAGATGAAAACAGACGAGTAAGACTCCAAAGAGGTCGAGTACTGAAACTTTGGGCCGCAGGTCAGTGCTAAGAGCGAATTCTTTTCTCAGATGAGAAGTTATTTATCATCAAACAATCCCATAATCACCAAAACGATAGGATATGGTCACCAAAGACTACTGCAAAAAAACTATAGAACACCGCCAAAATCCAGGATCTGTCATGGTCAAAGATGGTATCTGTGGAAGTGGCAAAACTCCTCTAATCTTCGTGGATAAGAGGTGAAAATCAACCAAGAAGTATAACGAAGAGACATATTAGAATCTGTATTACTTCCAATTTTCCGGATTTTATCACGTCTCAAGAATGGCCGCCATACTCCCCGGATCTTAACCCGATGGACTACAGTACATCGTCTATTTTGGAGAGTAGAGTATGTGCTAAGAGTCGCCAAAATTGGAAGCACTGAAAAAATCTCTGGGTCGAGAATGGGACTGTTAGAGTTGCGGCCAATTGGTGAAAATTCTACAAAACGTCTGGCAAGCTGTATTAGCGAAAAGGATGGACATTTCGAAACCATTTGAATATATAAATTCAAAATGATTCATTTATTATTATTTTTCTTTTTTTCTTCTTATATTTCTTTTGGTTAAAAAATTATTGTTAAAAATGTGTGTCCGGGTTTTCCTGGTCACCCTGTATTTTATTTCCTTTTAATATAATTTATAATTTATTGTATATATCCCTTCGCAATTGGCCTTGAATGTTTATATAATTTTTTTCATGCTTCTCCTGAAAATTCTGTTTTATATTATATTATAACTGATGTGAAAAAATAACTTATTTTTCTATAAAACAATAATGTTCATCTCAAATTTTTCATTTTTTGATTTCATTTAAGGACATTTCCGATATATAGTTAAGTCTACAATAATGAAAATTTTGAAATAATCAAACGTACTAAATTAAAAATTTTAATTTAATAATTTTAATATTAAAACAATTCATTATTTAAAATAATTTTGTATTTTACAAGCACAGTCAACCCAGTTCAATATGAACTCTGCTTAATATGAATACAGCTTTATATCAACAAAGCTTAATATGAGAATTTAAGTCAAAAGTTATTGGAAATCATATGGTTTTGTTGGGAAATTATGTTTTATAATACGAGCACTGTTTATTTTGAACAATGAAAGAAAATTAGTACAAAATAAATAATTTTTCACAATTTTTTGTTTAAGTATTTAATTTTTAACTGTTTTTTATAAACATGAAAAACATAAATTCAAAATGAAGGAGAAAGGATTTAAGTGTCGAAGAGAAACAGAAATTGTTAAAATAAGATAAGATTGTTGTTCTCAATGTTTTCTTTTATCTATAATCTTTTATTAGGCTGTATAAATAATCTAATAAAATCTAGAGACTCCATTTTGAATTTAAACTTAAATACCAAAAATCGAAAACCACATTTGCCGAAAGGATATCAAGCTGATGCCATTTTATATGAATGGTTCCAGATCCAGAGAACAAAAAATATCAGTGTCAGTAGTGATATACGAATTACAACAGAAAGTATTAAAATGATCATATAAATCACTTAGGAAATCATGATTTGAAAGCATCAAATGTTTGGCTTAATTTTTTTCATTACAAGCATATCATATCATCGATTTGAAGCTTATGGGTATACAATGAAACTTGAAAAATACTTCCGAGCTAAAATTGCGAGATAAAATGAAAAAAATATTGGATTTGATTGATGAAATTCACGGAAAAAATTTGTGTAATAAATATTTAAATGAAATATAAATTAATATTTCAATATTTGATGTACAAGACTCATTGGTTGGTTTAAATTATTAATATTTAAATTACAATTTTCTGAAAATTGCTTATTTGTTAGTAGTTGGAAATATGAAAAATGTCGTATATTTATATACTAATTTAAACGGATTCGATGAGAAAATGAAAATTCTAGGCCTTATTGTATACCCTATATAAATAATTGATGAAAAAAAATATGACTTGATTTAAATTATTTTTTATAAAAAATTCTTGTTTTAATTTCTGTTTTCAAAATAGCGTTAGTGATTCTAATTAAGTTTTAAAAATTTAATCTTAAGCTTTAATAATTTTTTACACTAAGAGTAATTATTTCAATGTGTTTGAAAAAACATATTTATTTATATATATGTATAATATAATAACGTCGTGATCAGTGAAATTAGTATGCGACTATATAATTATTTACTGTATTTGTTTTTGCCATTTATAATGTTTTATCACGATATCGATAGAACTTTGCTGTGGAAACTATCTGCAAGTTGTTCTGCTTTTCATAATTATTAAAAACACCACTTTTGTTGACTATTATTAAAGAATCTTTTGATGATAATCCTTATAATTAAAAAAACTGTGATTTTTCTACTCTACAAATAACACAGGTGATATTATTTTTGACTAAAATTTATTTTTTAACCATTTATTTTTATAAATATTATATTATATTTCTTTTCTTTTTCTTTATATTTTTCTCATAGAGAGAAGGCATCCTTGTTTAATCTATTTCATGACTGGGATACCATCAATTGTGAATCCATCATACTGATAAACCGTCGACAATTCTCTAAATAATTATTTAATCAAGTTGATTGAACCATCATTAAGTCAACTCATCACAATGTAAGCCACATGAATTGGTATATAGGGTGGCGCAGTTAAAACTTTCGAAGGTAAAACACCAAAAATCTGGAAAAAACCAAAAATATTTTATTTTTATTTATTATAACGCGGTCATTAAAATATGGAGATTTATGCAGTATTTAGCTATTTGAATATAATATTGGTAAGATGGCCTCCATTGAGATTTATGCAAGTTCTGAATCTTGCCAAAAAGCTATTCATTACCGCTGTAAGCATTTCTTTTTTATTTCTGATAGCATCTTTTAAGTCGGTGATTTTTTGCGGGTTGGTATGATATGCCTTGTCCTTGCAATAATCCCACAAAAAGAAATCCGGAGCTGTCAAGTCTAGCGATCTGGGTGGCCATCTAAATGGGCATTTCGCGAGAGGATGCGATCAGAAAAAATCGTCCTCAAGTATTCCTTGACGATTTTTTTGGTGTGCTGTGTTGATCCATCTTGTGAAAACCATATCGAACAAATAGATATACGACGCCGACGAAATTCTGGCACAAAAACTGCTATAACTTCTCCAAATAACTCTCTCAGTGACATTTGCACTTTTACCTTGCATTTCGAAGAAATAAGGACCAACAACACACTTGGACGATACTGCTCACCATACAGTTACTCGACCTGGATTTAATTTCTTTTCGTGGATAATGCTTGCGTTTTTATCTGCCCAATAACGAAAATTTTGTTTATTCAAATTTCCGCTAAGATCAAAATGTGCCTCATCAGACATGAGCAAACGGTTTAACAAGGTTCCATCCTCTTTTTGTATGGAAAAAATGAAAATCATCATTTAAAATGCGTTGAACACTTCGTCTGCTGATATTGAGTTGACAAGACAATCGTCCAAATTTTGAATCAGTCAACCTAATCAAACAGAAAAACAGCTCTGCCTATTTGTTGATATTTTTGTGTTGATTGGAATTT
>JBBMKC010251925.1:0-10302 GCA_037834085.1 Bipalium vagum | reverse complement strand
CTCTTCAATGCTGTCACAATTATCATGTATAACATTGAAAAGCCGATTGATCTGATTAATTGTCTGTGGTGATATGACCTTTCACATGCGCATGGACTGCTCTACCGCTGAGCTACGTCCCCCATTCATTTGTAATCTAAACTCCTTACAATTATAAAATAGATTTTCATTTTAAAAACCATGTTATCTTGTTTATCTCGATTTATTGTATTAATCAATTTAGTAAATATACAGTTGAGTAAAACCAACATTTCGCTTTAGTGCTTATTAAAGATTTTTTTATTCGAATCAGTGTTTAATTCTTTTATCAATTAATTGTAACAGTTTTTGAGAAATATCAATTTGAAATAATTTGACACCAAACCTTGTTAAACTTTTTAAAAAATATTTTCATATTGCACTTAAATATTTTAAAAGTTCACTACTGACGTTACGCGTAAATAAATTCTTCTGATACAAGCAATTCATGTTAAGTTGTTCATCTTTCAATAAACGTAAATAAAATATTTAGGTTAATTCTTAATTTATTAAATTTCTTAAGTTGTTATTTAACTTTCGTTAGTTGTTAATTTAGTTACTATTTAATTTTTATCTGTATAAGGTAAATTTTATTTAAAAGATCCTTATAGAGCCACTATATTTTGATTCATAATAATAATTATTATTATTTCAATCTATGGTATCCAATTAGTACCATCGTTTCAGGTAATACGTCTATGTTCTTTTGCAAAACAGAAGATGACCCAGAACAATAAGAGACACATTCCAAAGCACCAGCAATGGATTTTTGGTGGCTTAGTTCTTGGAGATATCAAACAATGTTTTATTCAGATGGCAAAACTTTGATTTCTTGAAACTTATCTTGGTATCATCAGATTTAGAGTTTTGCCACATTCAGTTCTTATAAGTAACCAATGGAGAGCCTATAAGATCCGATCTCCCATATTTGCAACTGGCAACACTATACAATCAATCATTCCACACATTTTGTAACTCGAGATAATCAGGATGTTCATACGCAATCAATTGAGGCATTTTGGTGCTTAAATTACAAGAAAATTACAACCCACAGAAACCAGTCCCGGAAATAATATTAGTACTTTCTTAGCTGACATTCTGTATTGAAAGCAGTGTGGGTCATTTAATTCGTGTATTGGAGATGTTAATATCATAGAACATTAATATATTTATTTATTTTTTGTATATATTTTAGAATAAAACTCTTAATTTCTCAATGGTTTGGTGAGATTCAGTGATATTTTTATACATTTCTTATTTCTCTGGGATTGAGGAGTATGTCCCACGCTTTACCATTGTCAGAGATCCAAAATGTTTAGGAAAAAATAGAAATTTTGTTAAGCCGATCTTAATGCTTGATAAAAAAATATTGATGAATTTTTTGAGTTTTTCACTTTCCCATTTTACTTATTTTGGTATTTTCGAAACTTTCTTTCACGTATCACCACCACCATTGGTTTTGTAGTCGACTCTTCTATAGATTCACTTTCGATTTTTACATTTATTTTTATGGCAAATATTGGAATTTGGTTTTTCAATATAATGATTCCAAAATGTGATTAAGGTCTCAAAAATCATATTTGAAATAATTAAATTGGCCGAAGCCCATGTAACAAGCCTTTTTCTGCCTAAATTATCTCAAAAATGTAAGAGTAAAAGTTTTTTAATATAAATAATAATGATAATAAAAAGAATAATATTATATTAACTATCATTATTATCAACAAGTCCAATGTCAACAGCTAGATAGAATAGATTGTTGGTATCGTGAAAAATATCTCCACTAACAGCAAAGGCAACAACCGCAGCAGCAGCAAATGATGAAGGTTATCAAAATAATCAATCCTATGCCACCAGCGATGCACGAGACCAGTATTATCCCCGTCTCTGACAATCTGTTACAACAGGAACTCAGTGAATTTGGGCAGCATGATGGAATAATCAACTTGTTCAAGACTATAATGGGAAATAGATTTCTGAAGACAAAAAATCACCCACCTTCAGATTCATAGGCACATCTGAGCTTTCCACAAGCATCATATATTTCACTGGCAATATCTGCATTATATTCTCGGAAAAGGAAGCACAGAACAAAAAGATTGAGAACGACGCTTATCGATTTCATTGTGACAAAACTTATCACTTTGCGAATCAGAGAATTTTGAATTTAAATATACCTGACTGGTGTGTGTCAAATGATTTCAAGGGTACCATATGAACGGAAGATCACTTAACAAACAGATCACCTACACATAGCCAATCATTCTAAATGGTTACAAATATATTAAATACCAAATTGCACATCCATTATTACTCTTTGTCGGGCCGATACATTCTATTTTTAACTTTGTGATTAATTTATTATATATAATTTAAAATTTTAATTTTTTATTATAATTTATTATTTTATAAAATATATTATAAAAATATAATGAACAATTATAGCAGGAAAGAAAGTTGGATTAAGTCTACTGTTAATTTTGCTATTAATACAGAACTGTAGTAATATAAAAAGAAATATTTTTATTATGTCTGACAGATTAAAATATAATATGACAAGTTACTTTGCGGTGTTAACATAATATTATTCAAATATTATAACTGGTATTAATATGTTCAGAAAAATATTATATTTTTATTATTTTAAATAATAAACGAAACTACTCATGAATCACCCTAATATAACAGATTACCAGAAATGATAAATGGTTTCCGAAGTTAATCGTAATTTTCTCTAATCTTCTCTCGTATAATTGAAATGTTGTCCATGTCGATGGTGTGTATTTTCAGAGTTAACTGCGGACAATAACGGATATTTGGATTTGGAATGCTTCAGACAATGGCCTAAAATATTTTATCATATTCAGTGAACCAGATATATTCTTAGAATTTGATCACTGTTGCTTGGTTATCGTTTCAAACGGCGTATTTATGTCAAAATATATTTAGTTTTCATTTCTTTTGTTATTGAAATTCAAAATATTTAGTTTGTGTTTAAAAAAACTAGATAGGAACTAAATTTATTAATTCTTTATTAATTAATTATAATTATATCAAGTGTCAATGAAAAGTTATTTACTAAAATAATCCTCTTTCGAGGAGAATGTGGTTTTGGTACATTCTTGATCCTGGATTCTGTTAATAATAATTTTTAAAAAAATTTAATTTAATTTTTTCTTAATTTATTTATTATTATTTTAATTTATTGATTTTGTATTTAATCATTCGCTGATATGCCCTAAATTAGTTTATTAATTGCAAAGAGAAACAAACAAGAAATACATAAATGAAAAAATAATACGAAGGACACGGAGAAAAGATGAAAGATTAAAATTACTAGGTTAATAATAATTATTATTAAAAAATATAATAATAATAATAAAAATAATAATAATAATAATAATAATAATAATAATAATAATAATAATAATAATAATAATAATAATAATGACGATTGCGAAGCCAATAACCCATCTTATATATTCTTATGATAAGATTTAAACTGGTTTTGTTAATTCGTATATCCTCTATACAAAATATTTTATATTGTTGCCGTAATTATGAGCTTGTTATGACTTACATAAATATAACATACATAGCACATATCTTAAATACTCTAACTAGGTGTGAGAATATAATTAGAAATTGATAACATGGTTATATTTGAAAATACAATTTATATAGGTAATGAAAATGGGAATATATTTTTTAACAATTCTTTGGTAATAAATAAGCTAGTGAATTAAATAAAAGATGGGTTCAATCGAATATATTATTATAAATTTCTCGTTTTGCGTGGAAAATCGAATGCTAATATTCACAGTCAACTATCGGATAAATATACGGGGATAAATGTCCTTCAAAAGACTTTATTATTAGATTTCCGAGTTTCATCGTGGTAGAAAAAGTGTTTATCATGAAGAGTGCCCTGGCCGTCCTATACAAATTACTACTAGTATTAAATAAAATTTATATAAATGATGTGAGCAACTGATTAAAAACGAACGCAGGATTGTTGTCAAGGATCTGGTTTTAACATTAGCCTAAACCAGAACGCAAGAAACATTATCCTCTCTCGGAATTCGGAAGTTTTCATCTCGATTTGTCCCAGGTTATCTCACTGCTAAGAAGTGTGAGAATCGCCTACACTGTGGTAAGAACAACGTGGACTTGTGACAAGAATGTTGCCAGTAGTTTTTCAAGAACATTATGGCTGTCGATGAAAAGTCTTTAGACCTTTATATGCAATGAGATTCTCTTCAATAGGAACTCATATCAGAGAGAGCCCTTTGAAAATTGAGATCAGGTTTGCCTCTTCGGTGAGTTTTGATGCTTAATATTTTCTGGAATTGAAGTGAACCCATAAAAGTAAATTTTGTTGACAAGGACGTATGATAAACAGTGTGGTTTTTAATGCTGATTTTTCCGTTGTCCCAAATTCGTCATATAATTATCCGGACCTTGCACCATGTGACTTTTGGCTTTTTTGACATTTGAAAATGAAATTCAAGACAGATAATTCGAAGGTGATTCTGAAATTTCTTTCAGAGAGTGAGAAGAATTTCTGCCAAGGGGCGTTTTTGAAAAGTGCATCGTTGGGAGACGTGTACCTCAAACAACGGCAGTTATATTGAAGAATAAATGTAAATGTTCTATTTTACGTGCAGTGGTGTTAAGATTGGCAGAATGGACGGATCTGTTTCGGACTGTGAGACTTGTTTGTGTGTCTTGCGTCGATTAGTGTCAGTTAGTGTGGCAATTAATTGGAGGAGGGATCATTTGATTGGATATTTTTAGAAAATCAAAATTGTGAGTATGTGTGTTCAATATTGCCTGAACTTTTATTCATCATTTACTGGTGGAAGAAAAACAACAGGATTTGCTTACTTGACAGTAGATATTATTGAACCTAACAATGAATTATCATTAAATAATATATACATTAATATATACGGAAATATATACATTAATTTGGTGGAAATATTGAAAAAATACATATCTAATCTGATACTGCTTTACAAATATTGAATTGTAATTCTATCTGTTTGTATGCAAGACCAATATTTGGATTTTTATTTAGAAGAAAGTAAGATTTTTTAAAAATTTTATTTTCATTTTATCATAACGATAATATTATACTATATAATAATAATATTGGTTAATTATTTTTGTGTTAATATGATAATAAAATTATAATTACCACTTTTCCAAATTTAAAAATAAATATTTTCTTATTGGGGATTTTTAAGAAACCTAATCCATTTAATTATTCTTATTAAATTAATTATTATTATAAATTAATTATTCTTAAACTTATTAAAACTATACATAACATCTTTTGGCTTAAGTATAATCAAAATATTTTTAATTATTTTTTTTACTGATTTACCATATTAATTGATTAGGTGCGCACTCTAATTAAAATAGGCTGTTAATAATAATAATAATAATTTTCAAATGAATAATTACGCAGATAAAAAAAACCATTAGAAACTTTTCTACAATGAATATATGAAAACACAAATGTTGGAGATTTATATATATAAGCGTCATTAATTAACAAAATAATCATAGCATATTATTTGATCTAAAAATGCGACTTAGACTTGACTTTTGTCAATGTGTGACAATGTGATTTCAAT
Source organism: Bipalium vagum (assembly GCA_037834085.1). Lineage (NCBI taxonomy): Eukaryota > Metazoa > Platyhelminthes > Tricladida > Geoplanidae > Bipalium > Bipalium vagum. The sequence goes on along the minus strand of JBBMKC010251925.1, from coordinate 4,642 downwards.
TTTTCTTAAATGTCTTCAAGCCTTTGAGCGTTACCATGGAAAGAATTACACTTAAAGCTACTATAAAACTTTCTGCTCTGTATGTTTGTAAGCATTGTAAAATTTATGAACAAAAACATTTATATTTATTTTTTAATAAAATTTATATTAATATTTAAAATATTTATTTACTCAAGTCATATAAATCACAAATCGTAACACATCTTCATAAATAATTATTATTAAGTATTTCTTGATACAACTTAATGAAAATTCAAATGTCTCGTTTAATACGGTGTTAATAAACTTATAAATAAAGACAAATGTATGTAGTATGTATTTACTCATCCTATGTATCAGTCTGTGGTTGTTACATTTGCAATTGCCGTTTTTGTTATCTAATTTTGAATACTTTGTTTTTGGAAAAAAAACGTTTGAATTGTCTGATTTAAAATATTAAAAAGAAGATTTAAAATTTCTCTTTAATGTAATTACATCTGCTTATTTATACTAATTAGATTTTGTGAATCTCAGGAGCAGTAGTTAAGTAATTGTTAAATATGAGTATTATGTCATTATACTTAATGGGTTTAAAGATAACCATAATGAATCATGAACATCACAAATTTTCAATAAAGCATTCTGGAAACGCATAACTGGCTCAAAAATATTATCAAAAGTTATTTGAGATTTAAAATCAGGTAGACCCAAACATAATTTGGATTGATGAATCAAGATACAAAAATAAAATTAGAAAAATTGCAAGAGTTTAGTGTAAGCATAGCAACTGTTTCATGCAACCTGAAAACAATTGGAAAATTAAAAAATGGATAAATGAACGTTTCATAAACCTAATGAAATTTAAAATTTTTCTTTATTTATGAAAAAAAACTTTTTTATTGGAACATGACACGTGATGTTATATGATAATTGTTAAAAAGCTTTAAAATTTTTAAACAAAAAAAAATCATCGAAAAAAAAGCCATAATCAAATTTTCATTAAAAGAACCATGTTTACAGTCTGATGGCACAACACAGGTGTAATCCATTACGACTTTCTTAAAGATGGTGAAACAATTACAGGTGCTAAGTAATATCATAAAATAGAAAATATGCATCAAAAAATTGGTTATAAGAAACAGCAGTTTTGCACATAATCATAAACCAATTTTATTTTTGACAAAGTTATGGATTTTGAAAATCAATATATAAAAGGCAAAATCATATGTAACAACCTAATATATACGTAGACTGATGTGAACAAAAAGAAATCACAAGGTCAAGTCAAGTGAACCATTAATTCTACGTTTTAATGGCTGAAAAATCGTAATAAAACATAATTTGTCGATTTCTGTATTTCTCTCAAAGTTTGAAAGTCACCTGTAAAAAGTAAACTATTGTATACCATTTAACATTAAAAGTTCTTTGGTGTTTCTCTTTATGTCTTTTAAAGGGAAGAATTAGGCAATCATTTTTTTGTAGCACTCTGAAGCTGAACAAATTTTTTGGTTGGTATTCATCTTTAAGGATTCAAACAGTGAATTGTTGCTGTAAAATATGTTGTCTGAAGACCCTCCAGACTTGCGTGTTATCAATAGAATTCTGTAAATCATTTTTTTCATCAAAAAGTATAAATAAATAACTTTAATTTTTATTATTTCTTTTGATATAGTTTAGTTAATAAGTGTTTTCATTGTCGTGTGCCTTTTATTAATAACATTACCACTTGGTTGAAGTTATAATTAACTAATTACGTTATTAACTCAATTAATTTCATCTTTTTATTGCACAATTTTTGGGAATCCTTTAAGACTTAGTTAGATAAATCTCCTGGTTTCCTTTGCAAATAAATTTGTATAATTATTATGTTCATTTAAATAATCATCACTTTTACGAACCATTTCATTTACTCTAATAATGTTTTATTTTCTATTACAAAAAAAAATGTATTTAATGTCCCTTGTGAAAATATGTTTTTCAAAAGATTTCTGCTTTACACTGAAAACACTTTGTTAAAAAATACGGTTTTTTTTTATAAATAAAAACCCCAATAGGAATTTGTTAAAATTAATTTATTGATAAACCTCTTCGTGCTATACCAGTTGAAAATAATCAGAAAATATAAGCCATTTTAAAACCTTATGATTAAATACTTTGACCATCTTTTCTGAAACTTTAAAATGTACCTTTGTGTCTTAATGAAGAACCTATTACAGCTGAAAAACAGAGCTTTGTAGCTCACCTGGAATGTAATTCAGATGTTGAGGTGAATTAAAGTAAATGAAATCTCAACTTCTCTCATTTCAGATATATTTGTTTTATGTTTTCAGAAAACCAGACATCACAATTGAATTAATTTAAGAATTACTAGGTCTACAACCTTGATTTTGCCGTTTTTATTTCTTATTCGTAATAATTTAAATAATGTAAATTATAGTGTTGCTTAAATAATATACATTTTAAGCGCTATCTATAATAATGTAAGAATTTTGAAACACGTTTTTAAATAATTTAATAATTGTTATTTTATATGACGGAATTTGTACCTGAAAAACAATATATGCGGGAAGCATTGCTTTTTCTATTTCATTTAATGAAAAATGCAAGTGATGCGCTTAAATTAATAATAGAGACTTATGACAATCACGATTTAGTCGAAAGAACTTGTCGGAACTGGTTAAACCGTTTCAAGAACAATACTTTGATTTGAATGACAAACTCCATGAACACTAGCCAAAAAAAATCGAAGAATATTAAATTGCAAGGATTGTTGGATCAAAATGATGTCAAATCTCAAATACAATTAGCTGCAACACTGAAAGTTACTCAACAAGATATTTCAAAGAAAGAAATAAACAGCGGCTGATAACCAGTTGCAACATTTTGATCTAAAGGAATAAAAGAAAGTCATTTTTTGACTCGTATAATTAAGGGAGATGAAAAGTGAATATATTTCAGTAATATCAAATGTAAAAGATCGCGGGTTGATGCAGGACAACCGATTAACTCAACAGCAAAACTGGGTCTTCATTGGAAAAAAGTAACTCTATGCATATTGTGGGACCATGGTATTTTATACCATAAATTACTGAAAAATTGTGAAACAGTTAATTGAAATCGTAATGTACAACAACTTATATGATTAGACGAAGAAATCATCACATGACAAAATAATACTGCTCCATGACAATTCTAAGGCTCTTGTTGCAAAAACAGCTGAAATGATATGTCTTACCCCACCCGCCATACTCTCAAGATATTGCTCCATTAGATTACTACTTATGTACACTATCTGTCAGAGCAAAGCTTTAAAAATTATGAGGTCCAAATTTTTGCACCAAATCAAAAAAATTTTTTTTACGGTATTCATAATCTGCGAAAACTTTGGGAGGATGTTGTTATGAATGATGGGAATTATTCTACATAAAAATTTTTAATGTAATAGTTTTACTATTTGCAAATAGACTTTTTTGAAAAGAGGTCAAACCGTAAATTCTAGCTTGTAGACCTAATAATTACGAATAAGAGTAATTTGTTAAAATATGTTCTTCATTGATCACCTTAAGTTCAATAAAAAAGGACTTTATCATATCTGTTCAGCTGAATGAATATAATGAAATAAAGTTTAAATGTTTAGATTATTATAATTAGTTATTTATATATTTAAAAATAATCTTAAACTTCAAATAAGGTAAATTTATTAACGAAAGATAAAATATATTAGACCTTTGAGTAAAACAGTTAAATTAGTAAGATGTCATGCTCAGTAATAAAATAAGACAAAATATATTTTAGTAATTCTAATTATTTAAACAAAACTTTTTAAAAATACACCATGCCCATTATTTAATTTACCAACATTTATCAACATTTTACATATTAAAATTTCTACTAAAAATACCTAATAACCATTAAAATCTGTAACTTAAAAATTATAATAATTTTTAAACTTTAAATTACAAAAAAATAATAATCGTTAATTTGGGTGTGATGTCCTTATTTTAAAAATTTATCCAAACTAATTGCTAGAACCATTCCTTATAAAAATAAATTGACAAAATTAATTTTTTAATAATGAATGTTCATATTCTACTCTTTTGGAAGAAATTACTTTAAGATTTCAGTAGCATGAAATTATAAAATAATATAATCTTTTGAATTTTCTTTATTCGAAATCAGGACAAAATAAATTTCGATCTATATAATTATTAATAAATATTTAAAAAACCAAAGAATATGAATATAATATTTCGTAACCAATCAATTTTTTAAATATTTTCTAAGAGTTTTCAAGAAATGTTTGAATATATAAATATGTATCATAAAAATGGTTTTTATCTTCACATGATTTTGTTTCATATCATCCAGATTTTCTTTTTAAATATAAAAAATAATATATCGATTATTCTGAAAATTCTTTTTTAATTATATACATTAATTATAGATCAAACCGAAAATAAATTGTAATTTCTTTCATAAATTGTAATTTTATTTGCTAATTTTAAATTTATAACAATATTTAAAAATATACTGGTGTTAGTACAATTACCCATAATAAAATCTTAAATTGTTTATTTTTTAAAATATTTACACTACCGTGCAAAAGTATTGGGACACTTGATTTTTAACGAGAAATATGCGTTAAAAACAAAAATTGACGTGA
>JBBMKC010251914.1:0-10302 GCA_037834085.1 Bipalium vagum | reverse complement strand
TATATATATCTTATTGTTATAATAAATAATCTTTTTTGATAAAATACGAAATTTCTAATCTGACAACCTCATATATGCACTACCGACAAAAAATTTGAGAAAATTTTTAATTGCTTAATAAATAAACTTTTTCAAATATGATTTGTGCTAAATATATGTCTATACAGAAACTAATAAATACTAAAAAATTTTAAATCACAAGTAGCTTATATTTAAATTTTTGATTCGTTAAATATCCTCAGTTTTTTTTATTACACCGCCACAGATCTTTGGCATATGAGTAATTAATCTACGCAATGTTTTAGGGTGTATTGCATTCCATTTTACTTGCAATAAATGCCAAAAGTTTACTAAACAAGATAGTTGGTCTTCCCGCACATTTCTGTCAAAGTCTTCCCATAGCTAGTCGATCGGATTGAGATCTGGTAACTGTGGTGGCCATTCCATTTTTTTTAGTATTTTTTGATTTTGAAGATCTTCTAAATAGCGTTTGTAAATTTTGCTGGTATTTTTCGGATTATTATCATATGGCATAATCATTAGCATAAAAACATATGGATTCGGAAATGATCTTTCGCCAGACGGCAGTACTTGTCATTCCAAAATTTCCCTATAAATTTCTTTCGTCATTATTCCTTTAATTCTGTGTATAAACCCAACATTAGCACCAAACATTCGTATGAATATCTTCGAACAAAAACATGTCATTTTGAACCAAAAAGTTCAATTTTGGGTTCATCTACCCAAAGCACATTTTCCATTGTTCATGTATTCTAGCACAGTTTAGTCTTTTTATCTTGTTAAATGATCTAAATAACGGTTTACGATCAGCAACACACCCATGTAAGCCAACTTGCTTCAGTCTACTTTTGATAGTCGAAGGGCTAATTTTAATTTCGTTGAATTGATTATACACAGATCTAATTTTTTCGGAAGTGTGCCTTCTATTTGATAAAGAAATATATTTTATTTCTCTATTTTGTAATTTATTATCTTTTTTATGTGGTCCAGATCGTTTTTTCCTAGTATGGACACTACTTTCATTGTATCTTTGTAATGTCCTTTTCACATAACATCCTGAAATCTGGACTTGTGAATAGCCCTCTTCGTGATAAACAAGATAGCAGTAATTTTCTTTCAGAAATGCTTTATTTATTTCTTCGACCTCTTTTTTTCACTTGTAGGTTACGAAAAAACGTTTTAAAATGACAAAGATTATGACTCATTTCATTTTCGAAGTTTACTGACAAGAAAACGATTTTGAGAAATTTATCAAATCTTGCAACGGAAACTTTGACTTAATCCAGATTAAGAATTTTTGATTTTAAAGATGGTACTTGAAGATGTTGAGGAAGAATATGTTGAAACAGATGGAAATCAGTAATTTTTGAAAAAAGACTGAGTATAGGTTTCCGCAGACCATCAAATATCTGGCCTAAAAGATATTCTGAATCTTGAACAAAGATAAGAAGACTTATAAATATATTTTTGAATATGCTGTTGACAATATATTGGCTCACAAACTGGGTCCAGAAATCGCTCACTAGATTTATATCCTATTGAACATATTTGGTATATAATGGGTCGTCAGCTATGTCCTTATTATTGAACTCTTAAGACATTAAATGAATTAAGAAATCAGGTTCAACAAATATGGAACGACATATATATGTTTAATAGTATGCCAAAAAGAATCCAAAATTATGCTGTAAAACGCGACGACATGACTCGTTAAACTTATTTTTTAGTGGTGCGTTATTGTTAATATATTATATTAAAAGATAATATTCAAAATAAAGGAGTACTATAATGTAATTAATAATATCCGAGACTATATATGTCAAATTGTACGTGAGGCAATTAATGAATTTTACTTATTTAAAAATATAAGGTTCTGGTTGAAAAAAACAATTTGGCGAAAAAAATTAATAATAATTTTATTAAGAAATAAATGATAGATCAATATTGTTGTTCTATTGGGTTTTTTATTTGATATTTTGTGAGTATTTATTTTGGAGTAGACTTGATTTTTGGGGCCTTTTTAAAAATTGCGTCTTAAATGTAAGGCTTAACTGTAATTATTTTAAAAAATTTTAAACAATGATAATCCTCAATTAAGAGATATTTTTATGTGAATATTAAAATCTAAATCGGAAAATCCCATGTTTATAAAAATTTTTAAATCGACGAAATTAATCAAAACAAGTATATCCAGAGAACAAGAAAAAATTATTGATAATTTCATAAAGTCATTTCAAAGCTTTTCAGATGTCCAATTAAAAAAACTGAAATTGAGTAAATCAATCAACCAAAGAATAAGCTAAAATGAAAATTAACTCATTAATTGACAAATGAAGATATTATATAAAGAGAATAAAATTCATAAAACTCATGCTAACTAAATTCAAAACGAGTTCTATCAAAGCTTAATAAACACAAATATTTGGACGTTAATAATTCTGAACCGATGAAGGAATGATGAAAATAAATCATTAATTGTCTGGACTTTGTTTCTTTATGAATACACGATAATATAAATATTGATTTTAATGTTTCAATACTTCCATTCTTATTGAAAATAATTTCTCATTTCAAAATTAAAACAAAATCAATCTTCATCGAATTTTCTCAATCACTAAAGAACTTTTTGTCACCTATTTATAAATTTGTTTTTTTAAAAAAGCTTTAAATCCTAAAAACATTGTTCCGTTTATATTGCAGTTACTTAATATTAAAAAAGGATTCACTGTAATAAAGGTATTAAAATTTAGTTTCTTTAGTGTGCAAATTTTTTTAAAAATATTTATTATCACTACAAAATCCCAATTTAGGCTTGATATATAAATTTAACAGACAATTTTTTTCTAACGACCAATCAAAGAAAGACAATTCAACAATTTCTCAGAGAATATATATTTACGTCTTAAGTTTGGACCAATAAAAACAATGCCAAACGAAAACCGATTAAAATTAACAGTTGTCTAAATGACTGCACTTTGCTAAAAGTTTGAGTTTATATATTTTCAAGTTATGTTCTCATCTTAAGAATTGAAATATTTTCTTAACTTAAACACTATTATCAAAAGTTAGATTAACAATTTTATCTTTTACTCAAATAGATCCAAATATTTTTACACTGTACAATGCAAATATACATTTACAGATATATTTTATCTCACATTTGTATTTTGCCTAAAAAAATCGTTGTTAATATTTTAGCATATAAAGGTTTAATAATAATATTATTTATTTAAGCATCTGATATTCAATTAAAAAAATTGTCCAATTTTTAATTAATCATTCATTACTTGGTTCATTAATCTTTAATATTCATTCTTTATAACTTCAGAATCTTTAGTTAGTGTGATTTGAAATAAATCACTGTTTTTGTTTTTTTTGTATTAATTTGATAAATGATTTGATTAATCCATTTAACTATAGCTACTTTACTCATGATTTTAAAAGAAAATATGTTTATGTTATTTATTTGATCAATTATATTTTATTACCATTATCTGTTTCACAGTTCTCAGAAGTTTTCTATCTCAAACAAGAAAAGTTATGAAATGAAATTCATTACAGTCACATTTTACTACAAATTACATTTTAGTTTTTACAAAACCAGAAGAAACACTGTTTAATTTATTAAATTACCAAATTTGTCTGAAACTGGAATTGAGAAAAATTCCAATTGGGAAAAAATCAGATAACATTCTAAGACACAAATGGAACACGAATTGACCAATAAAATTTTGTTTCGCCAGTCAAGAAAAATGTTGACTGACACATTAATTTTACTTAAAACTTAAAAATTTAATAAATCCAATAAAGCAGAAAAATTAATTTTTTTAATTTAACACTTTATCTTAGAATTGATTGAAATAAAATTTAAGTTAATACAATATTCCATTTGTAACAATTGTGAAATAGTTAAATTTATTGATATATCTAAAATATTAAAATAACAAATTTACATGTTGATTGCAATGTTGCGACATTCCTTTATTAACACTATTTTATTTTATTATATTTCCACTGTTTTATTAAAAAATGTATTAGCAATTTCATTCTTTTTTTTGATCAAAAAATCATTAAAAAAATCTATTTTACGAATAACTAAATTTTCAGGACTTAATGATTCGACAATAGATTTTGATTGTTAATTGTCCTCATAAGCAATCTTCAATTTTTAAAATATTTCATTATGAAATGATAAGAGGTTTTAATTATATTTCTTAATTCTTACTGGTGCAATTATTACTAATAATAATTTGATGTTTATGTTAACGGTTACGAGTGTCGTTCAATTAAGAATCACTTAGCTATTTATGAAAAATCATTATTTAAAAAATTCAATACATGTAGACAGAAAAACTAAAAGGAATTTTATGAACTGATTAGAAATTCTCCAATTCTCTACAACCATTGATAAATTATTCAGCTTATAAATGTATGTAAATAATTGGTACTAAAATTATTTCACTCAAAACTTTATTGGATTCAGAAATTTTAAAAATTCAGATAAAAAAATTCTGGAAATTGACTAAAAATAAAGAAAAAAATAAAAATTCATATAATATATACTAGGTCGTTCGAAAATTCCCTGGTCAGAACATGAAAAAACACCAATATTAAAAATTACCTAAATTAATGAAAAGTGCATTCTTTTAAACTATGAAATTCCAAATTTTAATGCAATCTATCAATTTGTTTAAATTATTCACTAACATTAAAATTACATACTCAGTTTTGATTTTTTTAGATGGAAAAAGATGATTTCCGTATATTGATTAAGCATTATTTTTACGAAACACCAGAAAAAAAACTGGATAAATATTATGGTGATTCTGCTCTTTCGTATTTAACGGTAAAAAATTGGTTCGCTGACTTAAAACGCGGTCGTATAAGCACAGATGATATTGAGCAAAAGCGGTCGTCCAATTAAAGTGGTTGTACCAGAAAAAAATTCAAAAAAACCATGAAGCAATTATGAATGATCAAAAAATCAAAATCCTCGAGTTATCTAACCTCGCAAAGATATCAGTCAATAGTATTTGGAAAAAAATTCAAAATGAACTGGAAATGAAAAAGCTTGATAAAAATTATTACAATATACAGAAGATGGCCAAAATTCTAAAATTTCTATTTTTGGCACCACTTTAATGATTTATGAGGCATGGCAATATATTACTAATGCAACAATAAAAAATTTATTTTAGACATAGTGGTTTCAATCTTCACTGCAATGAAGAATTTGAACATGAACACAAGATTTCAATAGTCGATATATTTAATGTTAATGTCTTTGGAGATGAATAATTTATAATAAGGAGTAACAAACCCAGGACAACGAGACCACCAAAAGAACCAATACAAAGAAATTAATTTCACGAAAAAAAATTGTTTTTACTAATTTTCTAGCAATAATTATTAAATTTTGTTTTTTTCACATGATTTACAGCAAAAATATCATCTTAACAATTTTAAAAATCAAGTTTCTAAAAATTCGATAAATTCCAGAGAAAATTTACATTTTAATGACTTTAAGTAATTGCTTTGAATGATTTTATCTCTGTTGAATTTATCATGAAAAACGTTAATAGAGCATAAAAGACCAATGAATTATATTTTAAATCTATATTTACTATTCAAGATTTGTGGAGAATTTATCAGAATTTTTTTCAGTGTTTTGTGAAAAATAGTAATATTATTATTATCATTATTTATTATGAGAAATATTTTCAGCAGTTCCATCATTAGAGAAGTTAATGAACGAAAATCAAATTAGCTCTTAGCATTAAGTGAAGCAGAATTCGCTGAAAAATTGACAATTTCAATGCGAATCGACACAGAATCAATAAATGTAATGGAGAAAGTTCAATATTAGTTTGATAATTTAATTGATTAGTTAATTATTGATTATTTTTATATATTTATTGATTGATTAAGTAAAAAAACGTGAAAATTGAAAAGTCAATATTGAAATTATTAGTACTTGATATAATATAAAAATGTTGAAAATATTATCAAAATAATAACGCTACCCTTGGCCTATTCGATCCAAAATTTTATATTTAGAATAGGGATCTAAAGACGAGACAACACCTTTTAATTTCGATATAAACATTTCTTCCGATGGATGTCGATCTGCTCTTCGAATTTGCTGATGTCGATCACATCGGGTTTGAGACTGAGTTGTGTCAAGTGCCATACTTTTGCTTTGATTACATATTGCACCAGCTGGCTTAAGAAAATATAAAATGTGAGCTTTTGTTTATTCTTTTTATAAAGAATATCAAGTTTTGATTGAGCAAAGAAAAATTGCGCATGAAGTGAATGACATTGGTTTTTGTCAATATTTGCAAGAGGTTTTCTCATTACTGCTAATTATGGAGTTTCAAATTGTAAAACTAAACCGAGATTGATGCCGCGTGATGTGTTATTTCTCAGTTTTATATTAAAAGAAATAAAACAATATAGATTGTTATCGAAATATTGATAGTTAAAAAAATAGTATTGCAAGTAATAATCAATTATAAAATACCTTTTGTGCATCACCGTTACCTTAGACCAGCTTCGGTGACAAAAGAAATTTAGAATGACGTTTCCTGCTGGTCTTATCAGAAATAACAGGTAAAAAGATAAAAAATGTACCATGTTATGTGTTAAGGTAAATTAAATTTGCATCTCAACCACATGAAGAAAGTAGAATAAGAAAAATTTTAGCAAAATGATTTTTAAACAGAATTCACATTTTGATATCCTACGAGAAATCTTCTAAAGAGATGGCTGTCAAATCATACCAGAAAAAACTGTTTTGAAATCATTTTGCTAAAATTTATAATAATCATTGTTTACAAGTAAAACCTGTACCCATTAAAATATAATGGCGTGTCATCTTAAAATCAAGGTCGAGAGTATTAATCAAGTTTTTTGTGACAAATTCACCTCCCCAGTTACCACAAGCAATAATATAATAAGTTTCAATTGCTAGACTGGTCCTAAATAATAACCGTTAGAACTCATGAAGTCTGAAACTATCGTTAAAAAAAAAGAACGTACTGAATATATATATATATATATATATATAACTTTAAAAAAGATTTTTTTATATCCAATTAAAACTACTATTTTAATATTTAATACAATTATTTGAAAGTCAAAACGTTATTTCTCTTAAATTAACCAAAGATATATTAAATTTGATAAAGAGACCATAGCAGATACTAAGGATCAACTCTACATAGGTATAAAATGATTTGTTTAATTTGATGTACAATATGACGAATCAAGAATAAAGCTAGATTTATGAGGATGAAATTACTCTAACAAAAATTTCTCTATTAAAAAATAATATTAGCACATTCTTTTGAATTACTGAGAATATTTTCACAGTAACGTTACTAATGAATAATGCACAGGTTCGGTTATCTTAATTGTTCAAAATTACTATTCCGTTACCTTCGATCTCCGGATCTCTTCATAATATATATAAAAATTATTTCTCTCAAAAAATAGATTACCCCAAATTAACTATTACATAGTAAAACAAATGATAAAAAGTAACTGACCCTACCTGAGAAACACTAAAATTGGTAGTTAAATCTTAAAAATTACTAAATTTGGAAAAAATGCAGCATTTGACTTTACAATTGACAGATATGTGACGGTTTTGTCTCCGTTTCATCTTGCTTTAACAAATTATGATGAATCACACAATTTTGCTTAGAAGAACCATTGACCAATGGATGTTCCTCTTGGGTTTTGCTTTGGAAGGTTGTCCGGGGTCGCAAATTGTTTTTCTGCTTTTAGGGTTTTCAAAAGAAATCCCCTTTTTGTCATTCTTAATAATTCAGGGAGGAAATCTTTCCTTTTTTGTCCACCAAGTAAAATTTTTTTTGACTTTACACTTCTTTCACCTTGAGCTCATGGGGGTATCCATCTTCCACCTTTTTATACCTTTCCCATGTCTTTTAGACATCGGCTACTTTGAAGATTGAGAAGTAATTAATGATTTAGCAAGATCATTTTCCGTTTGGTATGGATCTTCAGACATCAATGCTTACAGATCTTGATCTTCAAACACTTTCGTTTGTCCTGGGGGCTATTTATCTTCTACCATGAATTCGCCATTTCGGAAACGTGCAAATCATCTTTTGCAAGCGGCTTTTAATAGAGAATTATCTCCGTAAGCCCCAAAAAGAATTTTGTGAGTTTCTTCTGCGGATTTTTATAGCAAAATGAAACAACATCATTTCGTATAAATGTTGCTTATTTGGTAATATATAAAAATGATAAAAATAAAATATAAAATAAAATTATAGATTATTTTTTAAAATGCATAAAACATATATATTCAAATAGTTTATTTAAACAAATGAATAATTTTTCTTAATTTAAAAAGACTCACTTTCAATGAATTTACCTAATATAAAAAAGAATTTTTTTAATTCAACCTGTCGTTAATCAATGAATTTATTTACCCTAACCAATCAATAAAAGATTTAAAATTCAATGAATGTTAAGATTGTCATGCAGAAGACATTTATACCTGAACCAAAAATAATAGAATACTAAAATATTTTTAAAATATAACATCACAAATAAAAGAAGGGTTTTTAAGATAGTAATATGTAGAATTCCAGCGAATGGTTTTATTTAAGATTTAAGCCAAACATTAAAAAAAGAGAAAATAAGAAAGTCGAAAGACAATGAATTCAACATACAAAGGAATTACAATTCATAGAAACAAATTACAAAACTTAAAATTAATCAATATATTATAAAAAATTTACTTAATCAATAAATTTTTCCTGAAAGTAAAGTATTCGATATTAGTAATTAATAAAATCTTTTCCCAGGCCTGAAATGGAGCTGAAATTTGAAAATCATTAAGCTTATTTTAATGGATCACGGAACTAAAAAATTGACAAAAGATGAATAAACAGAAGAAAATCACTTTTATCAATAATACAATATGTAATGTGATCTTATAATAATTTATTTTTAAAAAATTTTAAGACCTTAAAATCGATAATTTTTAAAAAAAAACATTAATAATTTAACAATAAATATGTTTTTTAAAAGTTTATTAAACTTTAAATGAATCTTATCGAAAATCCATTTAATTTCACAATGTACATAGACATGAAATTATCAAATATGTCTATAAATATCAATATTAAACAGAGATAGGAAGACATAATTTTGGAATTAAACTAGATATTGAAAAATATCAAAAATCATAACAGCCACCATTTTATTGCAATAAAAATTGAAAATCCCGAGTGATTTGAAATTAAGAAGCTTTTAACTGTTCAAAAATTCGTTTCGGATATTTATATTTATATAATATTTATCGAATAATTTCATCGAAGAATTATTGACAAATATGAAATAAATGTGCAAAATTACTTCAGCCTCAGTCAGTTCATCAGCATCAATCTCTAATAACGGAGACTTGAGCTCACTGAATTGATCGGCATTTATATTTTCAGGCTTATTGTGGCCTTCTTTTTGACACGAAATGCAATCAATGCTACTGACATCGGCGACAATGCCACTGCTCTCTCGTTTGTTATTCGATAATTCCGATGGATGGACTGAAATGGCAGCTGACGCTTTGGATGCTTTGTCGGTGAATTGACACTGAGAACAATCAGGACTATTGGACGAAGATGACCTCGATGTATTGGAAGAATCTCTCGAAGAATGAGATCCAGAAGAAGACGCAGGTCTATCAGAAGGAGATCCAGAACATATTTTATTGTATGATTGTAAATTGTTCTAAATTTAATTTTATTAATCTAAATTGATAAATATTAACAGTAATATAATAATAATAAATAATGATAATGATAATGATAATAATAATAATAATTAATAATAATAATAATAATTAATAATAAATCACATCGTTTCTTTTTTAAATTTTAAAAAAGTAAAGCCAATGCAATTCACTGAAATAGATCCATATGAATTTTATCATTTCAAAGATTTATAACAGAAATAGAAATACATGTTCAAAAATAGTTCTGTTTACTGATAATTGACATTTATCAATAGAACCGACAGACCGTTAAGCAATTATCAGAAATATCTTAGTCGCCAGTTCTTATCCAATTGTATTGTCCTATAATCGATTATATTTTGAATAAGTTCTCAATTTCTTTAATTGTTTCTTATCTTATAAATTATCTTATAAATTAATATAAATAAAATAATAATATTATTATTATTTATTATTATTATTATTATTATTATTATTATTATTATTATTATTATTATTATTATTATTATTAT